>PVIJ01000776.1:222750-248385 GCA_004024925.1 Scalopus aquaticus
ATTATTTAGTATAATTTTGGAACCAAGTAACGTATTATAATGATATTGGACTTATATGAATTGGGTGACATCGAGGAATGTATATTTGCAAAAAAACCAATATTTTATTGTTTATAATTTTGTACAGTATGATAAGTTTTGTAACACTCCCCAATATGCATTGCAGGCTGATTAGTGCACGTTCTCGTCCGACACAAAATCCACTGACATTTCTTGTATATAGCTTAGTAATTTTACGATATTTTGATTTAATTTCTTGTGCCATTTCAAGATAAAACTTCAGGGAAACATGCATGTCTCAAAAAGTTGCATTGAAATATCTGAATTCCCCATAATCACTAATAAATTGCAATGTCCCCTGAGAGGGGACATCCGAGTGATATGCTAGAATTCCGATGTCCTCTGAGAGGGGACAGCGGAGTGCAAAGGGATAAACTGCAATGTTCCCTGAGAGGGGACATCCGAGTGATATGCTAGAATTCCGATGTCCCCTGAGAGGGGACAGCGGAGTGCAAAGGGTTAATGAAGATGAAAAGATATAGTAGAAATAAGACTAATCAGTATTTAAATGAAATAAATCCTATGCTAAATAAAAAGATCCTTGCAGGAGAAGGAAAGAAGAACTGAGTTACTTACCAACACTTTCTTTTCCCATTTGTATTTTCCACACTTCCAAAACTGCGTTTCTGTCTGAGCACTGGAACATAATCTTGTTCACTTGATTTTACTGTCTGCATACATTGAATTGTTGTAAGAAACTTGGCACATTCTGGAAATCCATATGACCATGCAAGATCTTCGGCAGTTTGCCCATTTTTATTACATAAGCTGAATTTAAGATAAAAATTGAGTCAAATAAAAATTGACAATTATTTGGCTTTTGTAGAAAACGTTCCTAACGGGAGCTTTGGATACTTTGGTTGCAAAACAGAAGAGCAAAAGGAAGTATACAGAAGGCCCATTTTTGCTTATTGTATCCTCAGTGGCTTGCAGAGTCCAGTACAGACTGGGCACTCCAGTTTTGATTGAATGAAAGGGTAGGACAGTCTGTGTTCAATGCAATGAATGAATACCCAAAGGCCCTCAATGAGCATTTCTATAGCAGGAATTTCCTTAACCCAAACTAAAGTGTAATATGCCAGAACAGATGAACAGAATTGCACCTCTGATTGTTAGGTTTCATTTTTTACTTAGTAATATTATCAGATACAGTTAACATAAATGATAACACTGAATTATTAAGCTTTTTTTTTAATTAGAACACTCAAGAGTGAGTATGGGCAGGTCAGAGGAGAATCACAGGCAAACATCATTCTTAAAAGCACATATAATTAAACTTTAGGATTCTGACCAGTTTAATCAAAGAAGATAGAAAAATTTGAAGCTGCTGATTTTATACTTACTCAATTTGGGCATCACGGGCTACAAGAAGGCTAAGGCACTCCAGGCTTCCAACTTTTGCTGCCTTGTGTAATGGTGCTTCTCCTAAAACATCCTTATGGATAAGAAAACACATTATAGTTTCTCCCCAAACACTGTGTAGGGTGGTCTAATAAATAACTACTCGAAGAGGCCAGTTGGAACTGCATTTACTGGACTAAAATTTTTAAGGACTAATTTTTTTAAATAAAGTTCATTTTTAGTGTGCAGTTAAACCCAAAGTTTACATTGTAAAAATGTGTATGGCCACCATATGCATTAAGTGAAATTTAAGTGGATAAAAGCAAAATAGGTAACTACAGAAGTAAAGCAATTTACAACCTAAAATTAACCATACTTGACTATTTCGTGGAAGATGCAAACTACCCTAAGAAATTTCTGTAGGAAATTATAATGGTGTGAGTGTGCCTGACAAGTATTTCGATTGTTTTGAGAGTCTTAATTTTGCAATTGTGATAACTGTTCTGTTTGAAATAAATATAGATCTATGTGTGTTGTCCATCATATGGCTAATGAGCCCTGGACATGTGGCCAGTCTGAAGTGTGCTGTAAATGTAAAATACCAGATTGGGAAAACATAAGTGTGAAAAGAAAATGTAAAAATGTCTTAAATCGAAATGTGAATAAATTGGATTAAATTTCATGTTTTCGTTTTGCTACAGTAAGGTGATTACTAGAAAAAAAAAGTATGACATTGTACATCGCTGCCATAGACATGTTTATAACAACTCAAACAGCATTTTGGCGTTCAGGAAATGCTTGTGTGATTTAGGGGCGGAAGAGAGGGCTGCACAGAGCAACAATCCGTTACCTAGTTACCTGCTGGTTGAGGTCAGCGCCCATTTGCAGCTGCCAGAGGAGCAAGCCAGCCAGGCCCCCACCTGCGGCCAAGTGGACGGGCGACTGCTCGCAGGGATCCGGGGGCGCGTTGACCGAGGACCCAGCCTCCAGCAGCTGCTGCAGACTGTCCACCTGCAGGAAGAGAACAGCTCCAGCAGCCCGTCGCCTTTGTCCCACGACCTACCAGGATTGAAAATCTTCCCCCACTCCGAAAATTTTACAATTCTTAAGAGGCCTGACTGGGCAGCGCCCACTGACCGCTCCACTATCAGCCTCGCCGCCGGTGCTCCCAAGAAGAAACATCCACAAGCTTAAGGAGCAGGAAAGGGGGGACTGAGTCTCACCTCTGGCCTGCAATCCAGCAACAGCATTTTCTTCCAGAAGCAGAGGAAACGCACAGGAACGGATCGCAGTCGCTGCGCCGGCGGCAGACTGGCAGGTAGAGCGCTCAGTACGCCCAAGTCTGGGAGAATTCAAAGACCGCCCAGGCCATGGGGGCGGCCCCTCACCGCGCCCCAGTTCTGGCCCGGCCCCAGCAGCCTAACCCTTGGCTTCGCTGGGGGCCTTTCCCCGCCCTGTAGCAGCCGCACGTACACAAACACTGACACATGCTCCGGGAACCCCGGGAGGCCGGCGGGGTGGGGCGGGGGCAGGAGCCCGCCAGCCCATTGGCCAGCCTGGAGCGCTAGTCCCTCCCCGCTGGGGGCGGAGCCCTGGCCGCCCCTAGGGCCCGAAGTACCTGCGAGCCGGGGAGGCCAACCGGCCTGAGGGCGGGCTGCCGGGTGCCTGGGGCTCGGCCGCCGCCATGAGGCGCGCTCGTTTCCGCACGTCTCACTCCAGCGTGCTCTGCCTCAGTCCCTGTGGGAAGCGGGCGTCACGCCCGAGGCTTCGGTGTCTGCTCGCACGCACGTAGCCAGGAAACAGGAGCTAGCCCGAGCGCTCTGCTCCTTCCGAAGCAGCCTCGGGTGGTGCTGGTGTCCGCTACGACGTCCACCTCTAGCCCCAGAGAAATGAGTTTCTTCTGCCTCAAGTTCAAAACCGTCCCAGGCTCACCTCCGAAGCTCTGGTCCTGGACTTTCCCAAGAAAAGGAGCTAGAGGCTTGGAGGGGCAATTAACGTATATCAAAGGGGTATGGGTGTCACCACAGGGCCCACCCACTCCAGCACCAAAATTAAATGTTTATCACACTGGACCCTTTTGGGTTTAAGAAAATGCCATGCCCGAGTTGGAGGATGCTTAATAAAAGGCCAACCATTGCAAACTATCCCCTAGTGGAGACAGATTAAAGCACAATGCTGGTTTTGCTGCTTGGGGATAGGTCAGGGAGCACAAGTCAGTGAACTGGAGTTGCTGAGGCCGGGCAGCATAAACGCGCTTTTGGCCTCACACTGGGTGGGGAGTTCACGGACAAGCCAAGAGGTCCAGGCCCCGGTCTTTTAGGGCCTGTGGGGCTTTGCTCAGCGCGCAGGCTGATGCACCTTGTCATTCCTTCTAGTAAAAATTTAGAAATAGACGTAACTGTAGCCACCGACTGCATATCAATTCCCTGGAACCTCCCCTTTTCCTGGGGACACCCTGTTACACCTGGACTGTATTTTCCTAAGCCTTCTTTTTAGATTAATCTAAAAACTAAAGCTCCAGCCATATATTTTCTTTCCCTACATCCTAAGTGATTCCTTTCTATATACTGATACTTTTGAATGCTGAATGGAAAAATAGAGGTATTTATTATTACGCTTTTAGAGGACAAGCTGATTGTCCTTGACAGTAGCCTTTTAATTCTAATTTTGGTTACAATGTTTATTTGTAATAAGAGCCATCAAATAATTGCACAATAATAAATTTATATTACTGTACTTATGATCTGATCCAAGGGGTAGTTTCAAACATTTTTATTCATATGCATACTTGAACATAAATGTGAATATATATGTTCAAACACAATCATTTTTGTGTTTTGTATTTTTATATTCAAACTCTTCATGAGGACTTAAAATATTTAAAGAATGTCAGAGATATAAAAGACACAGGTTCATATTGCCAGTTTCCCTAATCTGGTGTTTTATCAGTTAGGTAAGCACTAGTTTTTAAAGCATATATATTAAGCTTCAGGTTTGCACAGATGTTGATTCCTAACTAATACCAGGTATTAGAATTCTTAGAGCTCTATGCATATGCAACAGAGCTCTAACATATGCAATGGGATATTTATGATGCACACGGCACCCACATTTCATCCTTCTTTAAAATGAAATTCTGTTCAACATGCTTAAAGTTGGGTAACTATTAACTTCCTGTTAAATTCATAACTACTTATTCTTGTTTTGAGCTGTGCCGCAGAGCCTAGGGATATTCAAATTAACTTAAGGGATTCTCTTCATACTACGGAGACTTTCCAAGTATCTGGCTAGCCATGGTCTACCACATCTCTTTTCCTGTCCATGATGTATCACACCACCCCTTCCAGTTCCAAGGGATATGGGGGCCAAAGAGTGACACAGCTGCAGAGTGAGGAAGTCTTGTTCCAAGGGATTTGTTGCATCCCTGCCTCAGAGTCTAAGGTGGGAGACAAGCCCAGAGACCTTCAGATAGGCAGGAGACAGCCTGGGTCCAGTGGCTTGATTCTCCAGCGCTAGTGTGAAAGGCTGCAACCTCTGAAAAAACACAAACTTTTTTGTTTGCACCACACTCTCTGTAACAAAACTGCGAAGCAGAGAGATGGGCCTGAGGTGGTGCTCCTGGATTGGGATGTGTGCGTGGCACACGAGAGTCCCAGGGACAGGCTGAGCTGCTAAGGGCATCAAACAAATAGCAAAGACCTGGCATCAGGATGAAGAGGTGAAGATCTAAGACTGGTAAATTTTAATGCCCACGAGACTGAGCAATGGGCATCAGCGTATTACCTTCAAAAATGGCATCTGAGACCAGGTGCCCCTGGACCACCACCATTCCTTCTGCAGTGCTCAGCAGGATCCCAAGCATCTACCTGCAGCCAGGAGGGAACAGTGTACTCGCCTCATAATCCTAGACGCCAGAGAGAGAATGTTTTAATTATTTTAATGGGAAGAAAGTGAAATATTCTTAATAAGTCTAAACTGCCTCAATTACCCAGCAAGGTAAAGAAGCTATGGGGAAGACCGAGGCAGTTGTAGATGATGATAAAGTGCATTTTCTCTGGTCACTTGTGGGTAACATGAAAAATCTCTACTCTCAATTATATTACAGTAATGTTGAGAAATAGAAAGTTACAGGTACACAATATCTTATCTGCTATTCTAGAATACTTGAAAGTCTAAAAGTATTTTTGTAGTTCCTGTAGAAACAAGATCATCTGACCTACATTTATGTGAGACTAGCTTTCGTGTGTATTAATCCATTTAGTGTGAAAAAGACTACATTTTGCTGCAAAAATACTAATTATTATTGTGAAATTATATTGTCCTAGACCACGCCGGGGTGTTCTCTAATATAGTACACATATGCAATATGTAATGTTATTCATCTATTTTATGACCTTTCCAAAATGCAAACACTTCTGAATCTAAAATCATATGACCCTAATGTTTCAGACACTGAACCCTAGACTGTAAAAATAGGGCCCCACATATTCCACGTAACTTTTGGCCAAGGTTTTGTTATTAATTTAATTATATTTGCTGGCATTTCTAATTATTTTTCTGCAAATTAGTAGTCTAGCCCAATATTGAAATAATGAATAAGTATTTACTTAAAATTCTTTACAAATTGAGGCTCCACATTGAAGTTCCTGTCATCACAGGTAAACAACGTTACTGGTGCACCAGAAGAAAAAAGGTAAATGAGTGTCCTGGTCAAAAGTATTAAAGCCTATATTTATTATTGTTGTTCCTTTGTAACTCTTATCTAATAGTAGACACAAAAACCAAAACTATATGCTAGCTGGAAGCACAGTCATACTCATTTTATGGAAATTTAGGAAAGATACAGTAAATATTACTGAGCTCTCACAAGACAATGCTGAATTGGGCACTGGTTTTCTATTTTTCCTTTATATTTTTCCCTTCCAGTCTAGGACCATTTATTTATTTAAAACAAAACTACTTTCTCCCTTCCTCTTGGGTGTGGTAAATTTAGAACATCATGTTCTGAAAGTATGGGAGAAGACAGGATGTCTTTTACTACCAGAAAATCTAAGTCCTGGATGGGAGAGCTCTAATAGCTTTATATTTCATTTTTCTCCAATTTACCATGTATTCTGTGAGCAAATGAAATAGCTTAAAAGCACTTATTTTTCAAAATCTTAATGCCGTCATATGGGATTCACATGCCTCGTAGTCCTGTTGCTATTTTGTGTAAAACTTTTTCAGCCAGTTAGTGTACCTGGCTTTTTCCTGAAGGAATCCATACAAATCCAAAGGTAAATTAATGTGAATATTATTTAGTGATTCTATATTTATTTTCTGGATTTTTAAAAAATATTATATATTTGTGCATAGAAGAACTGGGGTGTAGGTCAGAGGTACGGAGGGTGAGAGGATTCACAGAGTGGGGAGCAGAACAGGCAGACTGACTGAAATACACTGCTGAGGGAGCAGCAGGTGAGACAGGAGAGGTCTGCTGCGCCATGTGGGAAGCTCCCTGGCTGGGGATCAAACTCATGCTGCAGTGGCTGGCAATAGCTTGATAGCCGAGACTTAATGCCTGTGCCACCAGGAAGGCCCCTATTTTCTGGATTTTAAAAGCTTATTTGTACAAAAGAACTAATGCTCTTGTAGTTATAAATACACTCTAGAACGATTTACTCCCCGAAGTCAGCTAGTAAATACATGAGGAAATTTCTCAATGTGTGAAACTGCTTATCATCCACAAAGTGTGGCAACAGTTGAGAAATGAAACAGAACCATAAGCGGAAGCAACAAAATTCTGTGACAACACAAATTTAAATCGACCTGATCTTTTAATGACTAAGAGAGTCACATAGAATAGGAAAATTGGATGAGTATTTTACAAAATAATCATGAGCAGCCCCACAAACGCTTGTCTCCACCCCACAACTTAGACAACTTGGAGGTAACAGATACTAAATCTCATAATGTCAAACTCAAGTTGTCATTGGCCTTGCCATTCCCGGGTCACGTATTCCTAGACCGCTCCACAGTACCTTCGTCCTGACTCCCAACCTACTTGAAATTCCACTCAAAGAACAATTCCAACAAATCTTATTTGTGTCATAAGTAAGAAACTTTGCCATAATCTCTAAAGAAAATTCCTGTATGAGCGGATTTGGGGACAGAAATGCAGTTAGTTGACAGTATGACTGTGGAAATGGATGAGTGAGAATGGGCGGAAGAATAGATGGCCTGAGCTGAGGTCAAAGAACTGAGGTGTCAGGAATGGGTTACAGATACTGACTGTAGACGAGTGAGGGAGCCGCTGGGAGAGGAGCTGGTGAGTCAGATGCTGGCCACAGGGAGTGAGGCGCTGTCTAAGAGGGTCCGCAGACCTGCCTGTGGTGATGGAGGAGAGTCAGATGACTTCGAGTTCAAAGACTCTGGAGATGCTGAAGGAACGAGGAGGAAACTGATTTAGAAACAGCAGCGAGGAGCAAAGGGAATACCCACTGCACTGCTCAGGCCTGAGGCCCTTCCGCAGGGAGGACACGGATTTCAGCTCAGAGTAAAAGAGGGAGAGAGTATTTTCAGAGAAGAGCTGTATTCTAGCTGAAATCTAGAATAAAACAAAGACTCCTGGTATGGTCAGTGTTGTGCAGTGACGTTTCAGAAGTTCTGGAGCATTAACTAGTAAAGAAGATCTGGGAAGGGCACCATCAGCATCCCCTTCCCTTTAAAATCATACATTTCTTTCAGATGCCATATCATCAATGAATGCCTACAATTTCTGTTCCAGAATTTTCTAAAGTTACTCCATGTTATACAGTTGACAAATTTTATGTGATGATTTTACATCTAATCCCAAGATCTGGCAGAAACAGACACAGACCAATGCTCTTTAGTTCTTATTTTCTAAAATTAACAAGTACTAAATTTTGCAATTTAAAAAATCACATTAGTTTTGCTTTTTGGAGAGCAGTGTGGAGGAATAATGAAGTGTGGGGGGTTGTGCCTGCTACCCCACTTCCTCACCTTATAGCCTCAGAAATTTGCTCCCCTTCTTCACTCTACCTCAGTTTTCTCACATATTAAATGGGTCCCAAAATAGTCCCTATATCATGTTCTTGTAGGCGTTATTGTCTGTAAACACTTACAACAAAGAACAGTACCTGGCATTTAGAAAGAGCTCGTAATTCTTTGTTTATATTTTCTAGACCCTCTCCAACTCTTCCTTTAAGCTGCTGCAACAAAAGCAGTGAGCAGGGTGTCAGCACCACAGGCAGCATAAGCCTAGAGGAGGCAGGTCATGTCTTCTGGTTTGGTTCATTTCAGACGAATATGCCAAGCTTTTTTTTTTTTTGTTTTTTTTTTTTTGTTTTTTTTTAGCCTGATTTTTGGATACAGTAGCACACTGGGTTAATGTCAATAAAAATACTTTCATATCCAGTTTCTGAGTAAACTCATAGTACTAGCTACATCATCATAGGTGGGCCATTTTTCTTCTAAACACCACAGCTAATATTGCTTCGCCTTAAAACTCACTAGAAACTTTTCTATGTAATCAAAGAATTTTACAGACTCAGGAACATGTTGAAGTAGTTCAAACTACTTATGGTCCAAATTACAGATGAGGAAATTGACTCTCAAATAAATGACTCTTCCAAAACCACAAAGATAACTCAGTGACTTTTTTCCCTAGTAGACCAAATTATCTCGCTTTTCTATACCTCATTAATGAAGCAATTTATTGTCTAAAATAGTATTATATAATTGCATAAATGCACTTTTCTAATCACACTAAAGTTCTCTTGAGTTCTTCTTTTCACCACCAATCAGGAACCTTTACTGGAAGCTTGTTCCTGATTGGTGAATCAGCTGTTAGCAATAGAATGTGAAGGAGTAAACAAAAAGCATAGCAACAACTGTGTTTGCTACCTCACTACCCTCAGCCTAGGCCAACCTGGACGCCTTCATCCCAAGTTAGGTGGCCTCTACATTTTATATGAAGGCTCTGATTTTCCATTCAACTGTGCTCTATCTTATAAAATGGCAATCCAATACAGATGGGGAGATAAAATCGAACACAGCCAAAATAAAGTGTATTCCCAGGTATAACAGACAGACTCTTTAATTAGAAATGGATTATTGGGATGAACTTCAGTTACAAGGCAGCAGAAAGCCACCAGCACGTAAGGTCTGTGTCCATGGGCAGTGTCGCCAGTTCCTACAGGAACAGTAGCTGTGGCGGGTGATGTGGCCTATTGCAGCACATGAATTCACAGCCAGAGAGGACTTGACCCCACACTGTGGAGCAGACATGGAGCATGGCTGTGCTTCTCACAGCAGTGGAGGGTGCCAGTTTCCTAGGAAAGAATATTCACATGCCAGAGTTGGAAGTTTGGGATCTTATTACTAGGCAATGAGGGAAGTTTGCTTTTTCTAATGCGTGTCACGTGGGAATGGCGTCTCTTCTGAATTTTTCTGGAGAATGATATTTCTACCACTTTATGTTTTGTTCTTGTTTACAGAATACACATTGTGGAAAGAGGATGAAGTTGACCAGTGAAAAGTTGCCCAAGACCCCTTATTCTACTTCTTTATCTCAGCATATTGCTAAGAACCAAAAAGTCTTCCAGTGCAAAAAGGAAAATACTGGTACAATATTTTCACTAAAAGTTAACTATATATGCCAGGGCAGTGCTTTTCCCCTTCTGGAAAAGAAAAACTAGGTGTCACTGCTATTCAAGTAAATCATGTCATGTTAATACTTAAAATTGGAATTTAAAGCTACCTTTTTTAAAATTAGACTTAAAAAGTTAAATTGGAGATGGTTGACTCATGTGGTAAGAGTAGCTCTAATGAAGGTGTAAATGAAGAATTTCACTCACCATAGGACAGCTCTGCCGAAGAGCTGCACACAGACGGCAATGTCAGAGTTCCTGCGGGCAGTAATAAACAGTCATCTGGAAACCAATCAACATACTCCTTGATTATAAAAGGCACAGCATTAGGTATTGTGACAATGGGCTTGTTTGTTTTTGTAATTCTTTTTCCTTGAGCTGAGGAGGCCAGATTTAGGAATGAGAATTAGGAAAGAAGCCAGTATTGTGTTAAATTAAGGCTATATAATTTATTATTTCTACAGGAAAATAGTACATTGTCTGGTTTAAGACGGAATTCCTGACTTTCTTTTTACCAGATCGTTACAGCCATGCTAATTTGGTGGATAAAGCATTGCAGCTCTTGAAGGAAAGAATAAAAAGAGGGGACGCTATGGCATATTTTCTACGAGGTCAATTATATTTTGAAGAGGTACCATATTTTTGTTTTGTTTTTATTCCCTATAGTGTTGCTGTTAGATTCCCACAGCAAAATTTCCTACAGCACTCCTTACATTATACCAAGGGAATTCTGGTATAATAGATATATATTATGGTCTTAATTACGATACACTGGTACCAGCTTAAGGTGATATTTGAAATTTCTTTTTTTTTTATATATATATTTGAAATTTCTTGATAAGTCATTCTGATAAATATCTTTTACAGGAGTCATTTTGGTATAAAACCCACTTTGCCCTATAAACTCAATATATAACTTTCATATGACCCAAATATTTAATATCATTCATACAAAATTTTCATGTTAGTAATCAAGTGAGGAGCTTGAGTTTTCTATAGTACTTAAAGACAGCTTTATATGTTTCCCTATAGAGTGAACAGCGAATTATCCTCTTTATCCACATTGTGCTAAGGCATGCTGGGAGGCAGATCTGGGAGGCACTATGCAATCTATTGCTCCAACTTCGATTGAACACAGTTCAATTCTTCAGTGAATCCCAAGAGAAGATGTGAAAAGGGAAGAGTTGTCCCAGACCCTCACATTCATTGTATATTTGGGCAACTAAATCCCACCTACTCTCTAATATTTTGCTGGCTCCTTCATTCATTCTGCTCACGAGGATTCATCATACATCCGTCGTGTGTCACTATGAGTGTAGCATGATGGGTAAGAGAATGATCTCTCACCTTTGAGTGCAGGTTCAAATTTGTTTCTATTGCTTGTTAACTCTGTATCCTTGGACACACTTAATTCTTAATAACTCATTTTCCTCATCTGTAAAAAGGGATAATAATTTGTGTTTCATAGAGCTATGGTGAGGAAATAATAATTATAAAAGCACTTACCAATAGGGCCTGATATCTCACAAGTGCTTTATAACGGTTTGCTATTATTATGCTAAGAATTGACTGTGAAGTAATGAGGGAATTAGAATGCTGTCCATTCTAATTAAAGTTTATAGTCTAGTAGTAAGCAAATTAATATCTAACTACAAATAAGGAAAAGCACTATGAAAGCAATTAACTGAGTATTGTGATAGAGATTCACTTAGGGATAGAGTGAAAGACCTGCTATTGAAACTAAAATCTGAAGAAGAGGAAACAGACAATGCAAACAGCCAAGGGGAAGTGCATGCAGGTAGAGGGGAGAATGAATGCAACATTTCAGGAGAAAGTCTGGTGAGTTCTAGAATTGTGAGAGACCAATGTTGATAAAAAGGCAGAGAATGGCGCTATATGAGCTTTGATTATTAACATGCGTTAGAAGCTACTGAAGGGCTTTGAGTCTGTGATGAACTGATTAGAGACAAGCATGGAACCAAGACCAGCTCAGGGGGAAATTATACTTGCTCAGGTGAGAGAGGGTTGTCATCTTGACCGGAGTAGCAATGGAGCTGAGTCCTGGCTTGATTTTGGAGACATAATGGCAGCATGGACTGAAAAACAGAGAAGTGAGGAAGAATGAGTTTGGAAGAAAAGATCAGAAGTTCAACTCGAACATGTTATGTTTGAGATGCCCATTATTCATCCAAGTAGAAATATTCAAAGTAGACATTCACATGTAAAAGTCCAGATCTCAAAGAAGTCTGGGTTGGTGGTTTATATTTAAGATTTTCCACCAAGTATATTTAAAGTCAGGGAAGCTCAAGAACCTCTTCCTCTCTCTACTGTATAGAATATACTGACTTTTCCAGCTCTCTTATAGCCAGGTCAAACAGTCAAAAAGGAAAATGAAACTCATCCATTCATTGTTATGTGTTCTTAAAAATAAGTATTTGTTAATATTTTGGTATTTTTATTAATTTTATTTATCATTTATAGTTTTGGGGAAAAGTTCAATTATTTTGTGTTTTCCAAAAGTTACTTTCCTGTGTCCTGCTCTTCCTAGCAACAACGTTCTAATTCAGTAAGAGGCTTTCTTTCCACTATTAACAGTGACTCATTTAGAGTGTCAGGCATTTCCCATGGTGGATTAAGATATAAGTACCATATTAATCCCTTACACCTTAGCATATCTGTTATCAGATCATATAATTGCTGAGATCAGATCATATAATGTGTCATCTTGATTGACACATAACATGTAGGTTTTGGTTGATTTCCATGACTTGCCTTTAGCTAGAAAAATGAAAAATGCGAGGCCATGAGTCATAATGACAGTAGCTATTTAATAATAGTGGATAATCTGATATTCACATCTTCTCTAAGCCTTTTGCCCCGGTTTTGAAATTTCTCAAATTCCAGGAATAGAGGGTGAAACGGAGGCTGGGCTGAGCAGAAGGTTAGGTTACCATTTTGAGAGAGAGGCTTGGTAATAGCCATGGGCAAGAGTGAAAGCCAAAGGAAGTCTCATCCCATTACTCTGGTCACTTCCCTTAGTTGCCATATTTAAGACTAACTGATTTTTATATTATTGATTGTTGTCAATTACTTATTTGCAAATTCCATAAATTTGTTGCCTTTTTTTGGTATTTTATTTCATGCTAAGTCAGATTTAACTGGGAATTAAACATTTAGGATTATTTTGAGATCATAATAAGAACAGCTCACTTTCTTCTGGAGTTTATAGGGATGGTATGAAGAAGCATTAGAACAGTTTGAAGAAATCAAGGAAAATGATCATCAAGCAATTTACCAGCTAGGAGTAATGTATTATGATGGACTGGGAACGAGTGTACACGCTGTAAGTTACTGTTTTGTTCACAAAATATAAGATTTCATTGTTAATGGATCATTTGATACAATTAAAATTATTTCTATTTTAATGGTATAATTCTTATATTGCAAGAATAGCTTATCCTTTAGAATTTTAAAGGAAAGCAACAGTCAATTTTATATTTATGTGGAAAACAAAATTTCTTTTTCCAGCTACTTGCTACAATTAGCTGTCAATAAGATTTGTTTCAAAACATTTCCTTTATTTTTAAAAGTTATTCCAAAGTTACATGAACATGGAGAAAAGTCAGAAAATATACAAAAATATGATCACTCCAAGTTCTACTATCAAATACAGGAACACTGTTATATTTTACAGTATATTCTTTCATGTATGTCCCATGCAAAGAAAAAAAAACTGTTATGTGTGTCGCCTCATTTATTTTGGCTTATTTTAAGGGTAAAAGAATTAACTAAACTGTAATCTCTCTCATAAAACACACTTTCACCAAAACAATATGTAAAGCTTCTAGACTGAATATGATAAAAAAAATAGCTCCTAATAGTTCCAAATAAATCCACCGTGGCGTGAAAAACCGGAGACTAGATGAACCCGTATTAATACGTGAGCGGCCACCTGATACTGGTGACAAAAACACGTACTAATACGTGAGTGGACCACAACGTGTTAAGTGGCCTCTTCACAGCCAATCAAGTCATCTCTGCTTGTTTTCTCCTCCATCCAAATACAGAATGTGTCAAAACCTAGACCTCAGCCCTTTTCTGTCCTCTTTTGCCCCCTCTGCTTGAGGAAGCTCAGCCAGTCCCGTAACATAATCTGCACTTTTAGAAGTATGTAAACTGTCGACCATGAAAAACATGATACGGGCCTTTCTGTGCCCAAGATCATGCCTCGAACTACAAAAGGAAATGTACTAAAAGTAAACTGACAATCAATTAAATTTAACTGAAATATTAGTATAATTATATAATTTTCAGGATAGATGAGTTAAATTTTATAAGTTATGTAGCATCCACACAATAGAATTTCTAATATGAAAATTTAAGACTCCAAGATTGAGTCAGCAAAAGTGCTCATCTATAGTACGTGTGTACAGTCACATGTCACTTACCATTTTAGTCAATGCCAGACCACGTGTATCAAGGTGGCCCAGTGAGCAACACCATCTAGCCTATGTGTGTAGTCAACCTTGTGCGATTACATTCATTCACTGGTGTTCGTGTAAGAAAATTACCTAATGAGGCATGATCTGAGAGTGTATCCCTGTCATTAAGCAATGCGTGACTCTGAGCACAAAGAAAATCACAATTAGCAACCCTTTGCAATTTAAGTTGTACGTGAAAACTCCATGCATTCCTTAAGACTTGTATAAAATGTATTGTTTTCCCTCATGCCTCCTATCTCCTCAGAACCTTCAAAATGAACCCACATTCTTTATGTTCTGTCACCTCTGATTTTTTTTTTCTTCTTGCCAAATTTGTATTTTCTACTCTTCATATTTGTGGCTGTTCCTTCTCTCTGCCAGGGGATAGGTCACAGTCTATTCTCCTCAGTGATCTCCTGAAACAAGGATTCTGCTTGCAGTAGTGCTTCTGCTAAAATGTAGGGGCCCTACATTGTTGTAAACCAGTATTACCGCTATAAAAAATAAAACGTGGGGGTCTCAGAGAAGACCCCACATAGTGAAAAATGTCAACTTTCTTATCAGTCACTTCTGTTACCCTGTCGAGGACTTCTCCCTGGCTGTATGACCTCAGCTTGATTAATCCCAAACATGATTACTCTGCTTACCCCATCCTTCCCCTTTTCTAAGTCATTTCCCTCTACCCTCTCTTTATCTGATACAAAAATAAATTAATTCCATTTTCTTATACAAAGTAGTTTCATTATCTCTTCACTTGCTTTCCTTTTATTCAGGTCTCTGCTCAAATGCTATTTCCTCTGAGAGGTTTTCTGTGGTCATATTATCAAAATAGCACCTGTTATTTTCTTCATGGACTAATGATTGTCTTGGTTATTTGTTATCTAATTTCTTTTTTTCTAATTGGAATGTGAGCTCCACAAAATCAGGCCTTTCCCCTCCCCCCCCCCCATCATGTTCATTACTGAATATTCCTGGAAAATTCCTGGAACTTAGAACAGAGTCACACCCTCCAGTAAACGCTCAGTAAATGTTCAATGATCAACCTTGTGGCCCCTGCTGATACTATTATCAGGGTCTCACCTCAAAGGGCATCTTAAAAAAACTTTCCTAGAGAAAGAGCATATCTCTCTTAAAATTTTAGTGACAGCTGTTAGCATAATGAAATATTTGCCCTTGTTACACAATCAATAATACATTAAGATATCATAAGCAGTAATACTTAATACAGAAATTAATAATTCAACATAAAAGAAAATCTATGAAAATGCTTTAATAGCTTGAATAAAGGAAACCATATGGTGGTTTCAATATATATTAAAAGGGCATTTTATAAACCGTATTTATACATAATAAAAACCTTTAAAAAAACAATGCTAAGAAATATATCTACTTAAAAGTTAGGAACAGTCATTTAAAATTAAGAGGCCTACTTGAGAGTCCATTCACAAACAGCTATGGTCTTTCTCACTGCTCACAATGACCTATTCATACTGTCTGAATACATTTCAAATCTATCCCCAGTATTTTTTTCCACCACTCTTCCTGTTTCAGTTTAGATTCAAGTACCCTTATCTGTATTACAACAAAAGTAGATTCTCCACCTTCTTCCCTTGTCTCAAATTTGTCATTCAAATTGTCATGGGAGCCATCTTCTCAAAATACAAATCTGATCATGTTCTGTCCACCCTTAAATATTTACTAAGTTTTCCATGTTGAAGGTCAAAAGAGAATAATTTGGAGTATGCCTGTCACCACCCAGCTAGTTGGCCACCAAGAGGCCAAGTAACCTTTACTTCGTAAATTCTTCAGTTTCCAAACCAATACTGTCATCCCAAATTCTCACTAAGCCCCAAGGTTGCTGTCTCTGCCTGACTGCTGCTTTCTGGGGGCTTTCCCAACATCATGAGGCTAACCAACTATGGCTATGTCTGAATTTGACATCAGAATTCCATATGGAACCTTGAGTTCATTTGGTCCCACCTAGTTTCTCAGCTGTATCAGCTCTGGCTACCATACAAAATGTTAACTCATATATTCTTGACTCCACATTGCTTTGTGTTTTCTCGCTCGCTCGCTCTGACTCCTCCTCATAAACCTCTCATAGGGGAAATAAAATCTCAGACTACTCCCTTCACTTCCTTATCAGGAAACTGGATGCCCCCCAAGCAGCCCTCTTTACTAGAAGGCTCTCCTTCCAGCATCCCAACATACTACATCGCTCAAAGATGGAGCTGGCATTATTTTCATTTTCCAATTCACTTTCCAACTATTATCTCATCTCCACCTCATACACAAAGTTCATCATACCAATTTCTTGTTTTCAACTTCTACCAATTTCCTGGTCATTGGTCATCCCTCACTAGTAATCTGAAGACTGGCTCTGGGATTAGTTTTGTTTCTCATGTCATTCCATCATTTCATCTGACATTTAAACTACGAACTGAGCAGCAAGGAGGAGCTACTGGGTAAGGAAGCAGAGGAAATAGCAGGTGCTAAGGCCTGAAGAACAAGACTAGTACAGTTGGAGTATATGTAGTCAATCCAGTGCGAGAGGAGCCAAACCATGTGGGACTTGGTAAGCAGGGCCAAGAGTTTGGATTGTATTCTCAAGGCAGTGGGAAGACACGAAAATGGAATGAAATAAATATAATTTACATTTTTAAAAATCACTTTGTCTGTTGTGTAGGAGAATGGGTTGAAATGGAAGCAAGAGTAGATGCAGGAAGACCTATGAGAGTTACTGCAGTCTTTCCATTAAAAAGCAGCTTTAACTAAAGTTAAAGTAGTGGAAACAGAGAACAATGAACAGATTTAGGAGATATTTCCAAAAGAATCAGAGCTTTCTGATGACTTGAGAGAGGCATAGGAATGGTGGGGAATCAGGGATGGTTCTTTTTGACCTGAGTGGATGATACTGCTGTTAAATAAAAATGGAAAGAATTAGGGAGGAGCAGGTTTGGGATATGGGAGGAAAAGCAAAACGTTTACCTTTGAATGTTACATTTGAAGTACTGTTTAGACCTCTAGGTAGAGATGTCAAGTGGAGATGAGGCTAGGACTGGAGAAGTAAGTGGAGGCCTATCTCTGGAGCAATGGTAGTTATAGCACTAGATTGGATAAGACTGCTGAATGAAAACAGAGAAGAGAAACAGGCCAAGGACAGTGACAGGGGCCCTCCAATATTTAGTTATCAGAAGGGAAGAAATAGCCAGGAAAGGAAAATGAAGACCAACAGTCAAGGAGGATGGAGAAAAAACCAGGACTGCATGGTGATGTAGAAGTCAAATAATGAAACTGCTCCAAGAAGGAAGGGGTGATCACCTGCCTCGAGTTCTGCTGAGAGATGAGTAGACTGGAAACAGCAATTACTAGTAGACACAATAAAATGAACTTTTATTGGAGACCTTGACAAAAGCATTTTCAGTGATGTCATAAGGGACCAGGATTGGAGTGGGTTGAGTTGGCATATGGAGTGTGAGGAAGTAGAGATAAGAACTGAGTTTTGTTATAAAGCGGAACAAATATATGATAACTGGAAGATATCTAGCTTCAAGGGAGAGTTTCTCCCAATTAAAAATACCACAGCCTATTTGTAAGCTCAAACATAAGACTGAGTGGAGAGGAACACAACTGATGAATCAGGCAGACTGACACATTTGGTGTTTCTTTGGATTCCATATATTTTCACAGTAAAATAAAAGGGAAGCCTGCTCCTGTTTTGGCAGCACATACACTAAAATTATTGCAAATTACAGAGAAAATTAACAATGCCCCTGCACAAAGATGACATGAATTCATGAGCCATTCCACATTTTTTATAAAAATATAAATTTAAAAAGGTAAAGCCATGAGTTGAGGATGAAGAGACAGGGTAAGGCTTAAAATAGTATCTTCTCTTCCAAGTTAGTAGGAAAACTAATTTATGAGACAAATCAATAATGTTGCTTGCCAGAGTTGAGAGCATATTCTGAAATTTATGGTCATAAATTTAAAGAAGGAGCTGTTTCCAAGGCTGTGTTTTCTCCAGCCACAACCAGCTACTTGAGTTTAGTGGAACGGGCAGAGAAACAGATATTTACCAGCTGAGTGAGTGTCAGAAAGGGGCAAAGGAATGAATATGCCAATGGACATATACTAAGTGATTAAGAACATGGAGTAGAGAGACCAGGAAAACTGGTGGATTCAACAGCAATTCCAAGAGAGAACAGCTAGGAAGTAATTACATACAGACTAGAGGAGCAAAACCAAAACCAAAACCAAAAACCAAAACCAAAACCAAAACCAAAACCAAAACCACCCAGTATCTAAAGATTCCTCTTTAATTGGACATAAAATTTCAAAGGAAGAGAAAAACAAAATTTTTCATTTTCATCACTTTCGCTATTACACTTGATACTAATTTGGCTGAGTCTGGTTGAATTATGTATGCTTCATCTAGTAGACTAAACTGTTGGTTTACTTCATGGAAAATTCAAATGTCACTATTATCCTATAGAGATAATAATCTCTCATGGGCCCCGTGAGAGATGGGGAGGCTACAAATGGAAATTGGGAGGAGCACTGAGAACAAAATGGTTTAAGCAACCAATTTTTGACTGATGTAACACTATGGTGAAGACAAGTCCACGTGTTTTAGCTTCTCTTTGCCCATCTCACAGTCAGAATTTTGGAAAGTTTCAACACTTCTCTAGCATAAGGCAGTAATCATTTGAATGAATTTAGTGCCACACTGCAGATCTGGTTTATGGAATTCAACTTCTATGGGTTCGACAGGCAGTAGCACTGTCCCTCTTTGTCAGTGCTTCTGTTTTTCAGAGCTGCTTCTTGTACATCTTACCTCTAACCATTCCCCAGATTCACTTTACATGTTAAGTGCAATTAGACTCAAATTTCCTACAAGATTTTTCATGGCCCTGGACAAACTGATTTGAAAACTGATAAAGAACAAATATGCAACAGCCAGACTCATTTTAAAGAAGCACAAGGGAGCCCTTTAAAGAAAGCACTATTACTAAATAGCCAAATGTGAACCTGTCATACTTAAAACAATATGGTATTTTTTTTTCCAGAATAGACAAATAGATCAAAACAACAACATGGAGAGTTCAGAAACAGATCTAGATAGATATGTGGGTATTTAGTATTAGTACATCATAAAATTGCTATTTTAAATCTATGGCAAATTGTGATGGGTCAATTTGCAATGGTAAACTGTAAGTCACAAATAGAATACACATATATGCATACATGTGAGTGTGTGTGTAAATGTATGTGTATACACTTATATCCCTCTTAATCTCTTCTAAAGATATGTGACTAAAGCAACAATTTAATACCATTTTGTATTTGGGGGTTTATAGCATACATAATTTTAATTACTCTTAGAATGGGAATAAAAGAATTAAGCAGCTCTTTCTGCACTTTGAAAAAAGTTTAAGAACTATGCTTGATTTACAATAAGAGTCGTAAGGTGGGAGGGTTGAGAGGCTAAAGGAAACCCATTTTGCGACAAAATGAAAGTCTGGCAGCTATACAATGAAGGAAATGCCGAATGTCCCAGAGCTCCTGGGAGTGCCCTCTCAGGGGCTGTACGTTTACTACTGTCCTTCCTGGTTTCTAGTCCTGGAGGCCAGGACAACCTCCCGCTTAGGTAGAGTCTCGGCATCACATGTGGTATCAGAAGATGAATGCTTTGCTGAGTAAAACTAAAAACTAGGGCTTTTTGTTTCTTCATTTCCTTTGTGGAAGGAAAAAGGAGTGGAATATATGAAGAAAATTATTGAATCTCCATGTCCCAACGCAAGACACTTACACTTTGCAGCTGCTTACAACCTTGGAAGAGCTTATTATGAAGGAAAAGGCATTAGTCGATCAGAAGAGGAAGCAGAAAGGTAATCGTACCCAAGACAAGAGATTTTGTTAACATCAAATATTGAAACAAAGGAAAAACTTGCCTTGCCATTCTCTTTTAGACTGTGGCTTTTTGCTGCAGACAATGGAAATCCAAAAGCTAGTGTGAAGGCTCAAAGTACCCTGGGATTGTATTATTCCACAAAGGAGCCTAAAGAGTTAGAAAAGGTAACTTTTTTTTTTAATACAAGCATCGTATTAATATTTGCTGCACTATTTCATTTTTGAAAGGAGGGGTGAATAGTAAATGTCTGGTTTTCAACATCTCATATTTTCTTTAAAACATAAAAAAAATTGACATTTTAGAATCTCAGAGCTGTTCTCAGACCTCAACATAAGAACATTTTGCATTCTATCAAAAGCTACATGTTTGTGTTTGCACACTTGAAATAGCACAATGTTATATGTCGACTGTATCTCAATAAAAAAGCAACACATGCAAAATAGTACTACACCATAAAAGCTGTACGCAGAGGGAGAGTCCTAAAATTAAACCCAAGTCATTTCAAGAGTGGATATGATGTTCGATTTGAGGAAGTAACAAATGATACTAAATAGAACACACTACACATTAAAAAATTCATTCCATCTAAGATTTTTTTACAGAAATGTAATTTCTCTGATCATCTTTTCATCATTACATTTCCAAGAAATCTTACAGGGAGAAGGAAGTGCAGGGCCGAGTCCTGCTTGTGAGCGGGGCTGCGGACAGACTTCTAGGGGCGCCTTGGCAGGTAGCGGAGCAGCCATTTCAAAGGACTTTTTGAATGAATTCAAATTCACTGTAGCTGAGTATTAAGCAAACACGCTTGAGATTAAATGCAGCTTTTATCCTGGGGTGCTTCTGATCTCGACAGCTGCCATCTCTGAGAGCCACTTGAAGCTCTGACTATCCCTCCCCACCACTGGGAGCTCTCTTCTCCCCACTGTGCCCCATTACAGGGCTGTGTCCTATTCTTTCAGACGCTAAGTTCCTAATTTCCCACCTGCTTGGACCTTCCTTGGGAAAATATGAAAATCCTGTAACCTCTGACAGGTGAAGTCTCTAGACTGTGACCTCCCCTGCTCTGCAGGTTGACAATAGGTGGCCTCACCTTAGCATTCGTTTAGGCCTGTGTAACGTGCTAGCCTGACATGTTTAAGGGATTAGGACTATTTCCTAGAGATGAATTAATAGTACTAACCTAGAGAGATGTCTTCTTTCTTTTTGGTATTCCTTTATAATTCCGTCTTATAAATAATAAAATAGATAAAATGTTGCTTTTTTTAAAAGGCTTTTTATTGGCATTCAGAAGCATGCGGCAATGGAAATCTGGAGTCCCAGGGTGCGCTGGGGCTTATGTACCTTTATGGACAAGGCATCTGCCAGGATACCGAAGCTGCGCTGCAGTGCCTACGGGAAGCAGCAGAACGGGGAAATGTCTATGCTCAAGGGACTCTCGTGGAGTATTACTATAAGATGAAATTTTTTACAAAGTGCGTTGCATTCTCCAAAAGGTAAATAAGCTGGATGAAAGTATTTACAAAAACTCTTAACTAGATGTTCTATGCCGGATGTATTCATAGAACGTGGATGCAAATTGGAAACGAGCACTTGAAAGGCGGCTAGTACAACTGAGGATTGAACTTTAAATTTCACTGGATTTTAATTAACTTAAATAGTCACACAGAGCTAGAGGCTAAATGATGGGACAGTACAATTCTATGCCATTAGCATCCAGGCTGCCGGTCCTATTTGCTCTGTATACCAGCTGAGTGATCTTAAGCAAGTTTCTTAACTTTGGGGGGGCATTATACTTCTATAGCATGATCATAAAAATAGTGAATATAAAGTACTTAACATGGCACATCAGGACTGCATATTAAATAAGTCTTAATTGCTAAAATCCTCAGTCACAGGTTTTATAATAGCACAATTGCAATATAGCTTGATAAGGACTATAAAATAATAAAGAATAAAAAACACCAACACTATGTTATAAAATATATGGAATTTTCTATTCTCTGAGCCTATGTGCTTTTTTACATTTATTTACCCATAATATGCGAAAGCAACATACTAGGAAAAATAGATCTCACTGTCCTCTGGAGGGCCACTAATAATGTATTTCCTGCCCAACAAACCACGGGCTCCTCGATCCCTGGCCCAGTGATATGCAGCCACCTTTGTTACAAAGGAGGATGAGGAGAAAAAGGAATTGCTTCTACCCTCTTCTCCTCAGGCCACTCAAAAGTGCAAGGATGTGGAACAATGGTACTTTGATAACAATAAATTTATTTTTAAAAATGTCAACTCCAAGTACCCATTAAAACTAGTTCTTTAAAATCTCTGGAAACTTCCATTATTGTCACATTCCTACATCCTGTAATATTACAATTAACAGAGTTGATTTGGTCTCATTTTCACACAATTCTCCTGGTTATAAAGGATGACTTATTTTATTGACAATTTTTAAAAACAAAGAGAGGATACTAGTTTCTTACTGTGTTTTCTGGTCCTATGTAACTAAGTCTAAATTTAAGGTGAATGTTTAGTAACAATCCAAAGTAATAGAAAATGCTTTTCTCCTGTTGTTTAAATCTGCAAAGTGTTAAGCTAAAAATGTTAATATTACAAAAAAAAGGAAACCTTTCTTTTGTCCTCTGGGGATTATTATACCTAATGAGTATAATCTTAGGGAAGCTGTAAAGTAACCATTCCTAGTTCCTCTTCTCTAGCGATGGGTTGACTACATTATATTTCTCCCTCACCACACAGCAACCAACTTAGTTCCCAAACATTACCAACAGGGTAGTTTGGGCACGAGGATAATTTTTGGACATGTCCTTTGCAAAAATGTAAAACATAACTGATATTCTTTTTAATTTCACAATTTAACATCCTAACAGGATTGCCGACTATGATGAGGTTCACGACATTCCTATGATAGCCCAGGTCACAGACTGTCTCCCCGAATTCATCACCAGAGGCATGGCCATTGCATCTTTCTACCATGCAAGATGTCTTCAGCTTGGCTTGGGTACTGCAAAGGATGAAGAGACAGCTAAACACTATTATTCTAAAGTAAGCCTGAGGACAAATATAAATTTACCGAAACAGAAATTTCTGGACTTCAGGCTTTGGCATGAGCACCTTTTTACTCTGCAGATAACCTGTCGCTCTAGAGATTGTCAGACATGTAGATTGTTTGTTCACAATTCTGTCAGATTCTTATTAGCAATATTAAGCTCTGATGGTTAGTCCTATTTTCATGCAAATTATCATCTCTCATTCTGCTACCATTTGCAGCCTAAGACTCAGCACCAAGATGTAAGCCAGAATGGTCCTATCTTTTCACCCAGAAACATATGATCATCTTCATTCTAGTATCTTAATGAAATGTAGTTTAAAAAAAAATGTTTTTTATGCTTGACATCTACCACACTTACGAGGAACATTCATGAATTTGAGGGTAATCAGTTAAAATAAGCCTTTTCATATTTTAACCCATGTGATCAATTTATTTAGATCCCAAACATTTTTTCACATCTAAAATTAAGCAACTGTTTACAAAGTGAGGAGTAGGTGAGAAAGAGGGAACTCATTATGATTATCTGCAAATGACTTTATTTAAAAGCAAAGAAAAAAAAACAAACCTGTATGCTCCTGGTCCACGATAGCCATGAGGTACCATCAGAGCTTTCTCATTACTTTGTGTAATGCAGTTGTTCTTACAGCAGGGGAACAGGCAAGGAGAGCATTTTCTCTCTTGCCTGTATCTGGTCATGTCACAGAAATGGTTCCAAAACTTGTTTATCAAAACTACCCTTGACCTTTTAAAATTTTCAACACTGACCTTCTATGAGAATAACTGAATCCTGGTCTTCAGGTCTCCAAAGCAGGGTACAAGCCTATTTGCTGAGCACAGGGATTCCAATGTGCAGGTCAGTCCAGGAGCCCTAAATTAAATTATTTGGTTGAAATCAAGTTTTCCAGAGCATCAAGTCCACGTTAACATATAAATACAGTTGCACAGTACACAAGTACAACTGACCTTAAGATTGCTGACTTCAAACAAAAGGTCATCAGTTATTCCACCAACGAAATGGGTTTGAAAACAACAAAAAGGCAGCTTGGTGAGTATAGTGTAAATGGGGAAACTTTTCTTTGGATCCAGAGGGTGCTGAGTGTTTACCAGAATACAGAAAAGAATCTGTGGGGAAGGGAGTAGAATGTGTTACGGGAAAAGGTCAGACTGGGGACGGCAGAGACAGTGAGCTGCAGTCCCACGCCTTGTCAGCTCTGCCGCCGTGGAGCTGTCAACTGCTTGCCTCTTCTGATTTTCATGAAACCAGCATTAAATGTCCCCTGAACCCTTCAATAATTCTAAAGTACATGGAGGGAAATTTCGGCCTAATATAAAGAATTTCCTAATACAACTGTTTTGGAAGTAAAGTTTTCCCTCTAAGGTGATGATTTCTTTTTTTTTTTTTTTTTAATTTATGATATTTTGATCTTTTTTTTTTTTAAGATTTATTTATGTATACATACAAGCTGGGGTACAGGCCAGAGGCATGGGGCGGCGAGAGGGTTCACCAGAGACAGAGTGGGTAGCAGAACAGGCAGATCAGAAATACACTGCTGAGGGGAGCAGAGGGCGAGGCAGGAGAGGTCTGCCGCACCATGTGGGATTCTCCCTGGCCGGGCGTCAAACTCGCGTCGCCGCTGCCGACAGCTCCACAGCGCAGCGCTCAACTGCTGCGCCACCAGGGAGGCCCTCTAAGGTAATGATTTCATATCAATAGAAGCAGCCAAGCAAATATCCAGTGACAAACTGCTGTGGGTATTAAAGGGACAGTTTCTGCATGGAGTGAAGTTCAATGAGATAACCTTGGATGTCTTCCAAATTCTTGACAATCTATGAAATTACACACTTTTGTTTACTTTATTCATAATGAAACTACGTATTTAAAAATAAATTACTATTATAGGTGCTGCTATTCACATGAGATAATAATTAAGAGGCCAAATGTTAATGCTTCACATTTAATAGCTTTACATTTATTTTAATAATTCATAACATTTGAATGTTATCATTAGTGTATTCCCTTTATTTCTTGGAAGTGATAAAAATTTCTCTCTTTCAAATGATAATAGCATGGTTATTTTTAGTACAATCTATTTTGGGTATATATTACCCAAAGGGGGGTGG
>PVIJ01000777.1:0-248234 GCA_004024925.1 Scalopus aquaticus
CGTGGGGCGGCAAGAGGGTTCACCAGAGACAGAGTGGGGAGCAGAGCAGGCAGATCAGAAATACACTGCTGAGGGGAGCAGCGGGCGAGGCAGGAGAGGTCTGCCACACCATGTGGGATTCTCCCCGGCTGGGCATCGAACTCACTGCCGACAGCTCCACAGTGCAGCGCTCAACCGCTGCGCCACCAGGGAGGCCCAATATTTATTGCTTCTGAGTTGCCTACAATGAAAAGAGGCCTTGGGGCCCAGGCACAGGAAGCTCAACCAGGAAGTAGATTATCAACATCTTCCTTAACTTAAATCCTAATGGAATTAAAAAACAAACTCACAAACACACAACAAAACAATCTCTTGCTCTATTATCTTTTAAAAGACAAAGATAAAATGAGATGGATCCAAGAATACAGGAGTCAAATACTATAATTATTTACTTTAACTATATATAAAAATAAATATTGCTACGAAAAGGATGAAACTGAAAGAAGACAGACACAAAGAGCACATCTGTATGATTCTATTGACATAGGAAGAAGTCCAGAAAAGACAATCTATAGAGACACAAAGTAGACTAATAGTTCCCTGGGCCTGGGAAAAGAAGCACTGAATATGAACTTAAACTATGAACTTTCAAATATTACAAATATTCTTTGTATAAATTAGATATTTAATAGAATAGTTTTTAAAAAGACAGACAAGGGTTAGTTGGATGGATAAGAAAACACTAATGTAAATAACATATAATAGGGCTGAGTAGGTATGCCAATCAGATAGACTTGTGTTGAAATTCCTACCACACTGCTCAGCAGCCATACCACACTGATCAAGTTACATAACTACTCTGAGCTTTAGTTCCTGCATCTGTAAACAGAAGAGGGATAGTAATAATAATATTTTTCAAATTGTAGTTGGGTTAAATAGGGTAAAAGCTATTGAAGAGCTCCTTGGAAATCTGGCAAAGTGAGTAATAATAGCTCCCATTAGCTGATCACTTGCCATATGCCAGGAGTCACAGAGAGTACCTAGCAGAGACAGTCAGATGATCATATACAAATATATACAAATAAGGGTCATATACTAATATGCTAAGGAGATAAAATTTGAACTCATAGATGGTTCAATTCCATGGTGGGCTCTTAACCATCATGCTATTCTTTCTCATTATTATTATAAATATTCATGGCTATGATTTTTAAAATTAGGCTAAAATTACCTATACATGACTAAGATGGGCATATTTGATACAAAAGCAATTTACTCCAAAAAGAACCCAATGATGTAGTGAGCCAGATGGCCAATGTCATCTGACATTGTCATGCAGCTACCAGAAATTCTTATACACTCTTGGTCGACACAGACAACAGTGCTGACCAGTTAACTTACAGTAATACATCCAGTTCTAAGAACCAGACGCTCAAAGGAACACAGAGATATAATCCGTCTCCTAAAGATGCCTTCCTTCCCTAAACAGCAGAAAGGTTCATTTAGGAAGGAGCACCAATCATCTCAGATGCCCTGTTATTACTTGTCTTGGTGCCTCTTCTAATGCTGCTGGGTTACAGAAGATGGTTGAGTTTCCATGTCCGAACATAGGGCCCCATACTATGTTTTCTAGGTTTTGCAGAACAAGGACAAAGAGCAGCAACTAAAACAAAACTATTTGCTTCAGTTATATCCAATTTTAAGTTCCAAACTCACTTATTTAGGAAATTGATAAGAACTATGACAAGAACAAGAAAGCAACTACCTCCGCAGTGACCCCAAGTCCAACTTGGTAAACTCAGTAATGCATTAGTAGAAGAGTGCTGTGGAGTTTGTTAACTGAGTCTAAAGGATTCAATGGCAAAGCATTGCAGAGACCTCTAGATTCCATGCAGCACCCCGCCCCCTCCCGCTCCATTTCTGGAATATCTAGCAAAGCAACTTGTATCTGAAATAGGTTTGTTGCTTTACTAAAAGGCAGACATGTTGTGATTCTAAGTCCACATGAGAAGGCTGTGAAGAATTGACACCTAGTAGAGTTAGCTGAGATATAAAACAAGGTAACCAGAGAGGAAAAGGTGGGAATGTGAGGAGTCAGAAGAGCAACAGCTCTGCTTTTAAGAAAAAAAATTACGTGTTATTGGGAGTTTTGAGTCTAGGAGAAAAAATTGTCTTCAAAAGACCCAGGCACACTGAGAGACATGGGGAAAGCCCCGGGCAATCTAGGAGTCTTGTGGCATTAATGACCACTCTCTAATCCTTATTTTTAAAAATTAACCAGAAATGGAAATAAGGCAAAGGATGTTAACCTTTCAATGTCACATCAGAACAGGTCTAACAGGACTGCCAAAGATTATTTCATTTTGTCAGAGCTTGTACCTTATTGTGACTTACTATTTATGTTACAGGTTAATTTGTATTTTTGTTTTGTTTTGTTTTACTTTATACAAGAGAGAGATACAAATAATTTCTGCCTTGCAGAAAAGATAACCACAAAGGTTACGGTTTGACTGCCTTGTAGGATATTAACCAGTTTGTCTAAGTCAGCAAACATTTCAGCATGCTTTCCTGACAGACTATATAAATCTCTACTCCTCAGCTATCTGTGAGCCAGCTCTGCATCCTGCTGGCTACCTGGTTAATGAACTCAGTCAGTCTTTGACACATGCACACAATGTATCTCCGAGAGAGTTATGTCTTAACATTTTGAAAATTGTACTTTGATGAATTTAATCCATAACCAATCACCAAGGTTACTCTTTCCATTTTGTAAGTTCTTTCAATTGAATACTATGTCACAATTTTTATCACAATTGCTATACACTGTTAACTATTTATCCTATGGATATTATCAGTGTTGCAGCAATTATGTGGTTCTGGGAGTAGAATTAACAACATTTATCTTCCAATAATTATGGGTCTTTTCTGAAGACTGAAAAATAAGTAAAAATCAAAACAAAATTTTATCACAAAATTAAGATTTCTGAATAACTAAATTCTACTTTTCCAAAATAATTGACCATTACTCATTTACTCATACACACATGACAGCTGGGTGCTCATTTCAAACTCAACTCTTTCTTCTCAATTGGTTCTTTTTTTCTAGTCAATCCAATATTCTAGTCTAATTCAAAAACCATGCCTGTTATTGTCTCTTGAAATTCTTTTCTCTACTAATCTGCCAATTTTGTCAGAGTAAATAATATTTCTTGAACATTAAGTTACAGTCATTATAATACAGTTCATGACTACATACATGAACTAGATTTAAAATAAACTGCAATCTTTACATGGCTTTCTAAAAATGTCATAATCCATTGTGATGATTCTCAAAAGCTTTTTGTCTCTTGTTTTTCTATTCGCTAAATGCTTTCTATCTCTGTCTTTATATACGTTATTACTGTAGATATTATATAGCTATAAGGTCCTACTTAGTTTCTATATGTTTTAAATATAGTCTCTGCTGTGCTCATTCTCCAGATTACATAGCAATGCCCACATGTGCAAAGATCAGGAACAGTCTAATTACTCTGGTGTTTGTTCCATGTGCAATTTCAAGTACCTTCATTTCACATATGATAACACCAAATCCTATAGGTTTTCAGAGAGGTCCAAGGTCACACAGCAGAAGGCCTGAGTTGAAACAGAACCTGATCTCTTCTTTACCATGCTACACTGCCTCTCAAAACTATACTTCTAGAAATATCCAACATGAACTTAACTGTGCATGATCTATTGGGAGAACCAAGGTGATACTAGAAAGGATAAGACACTTGACTAAAGTCAAACAAAAGTATAAAAAATGAGATATTCACTCTGTCTCTGGTGAACCCTCTCACTGCCCCACGCCTCTGGCCTACACCCCAGCTTGTATGCATAAAATTTTTAAAAATTAGAAAAAAAAAAAAGAAGTGAGATATTAACCCAGTTCCATCTAAGAACTGTCCTCTTCAATCATTTACTCACAAATATTTAAAAACCTGCCCCAAAATCTCTTTTCACAGCACACTTGCAGGTTTTTTTCATTTTATGTTGCCTTATACTTGATCTTGTTCTACATCTCAGTGCTTTTTCTTCAAGTACCTTGTAGGATCTTAAAGAGAACGGATAATAACACTTTTACACGCAGGGATCAATAAACATTAAATGATGATATAAAAAAATAATAAAGATCTGTTCTATGTAAACTGGAACCTTTTTAGTGTGCTGGGGAAAGGTACAACAATTTTCAATTGATGTTTTTACAAAATAGCTCTATTAAAATAAATTAGTTATCTATTTGTGAATGTTACAAACCAGAATATAAATTCATGTGATTATTAGACTGGTTGCAAAAGACTTCTTTATACCAAGTAATGTTCTCCTGCAATCGACCTCTTTACACTAAGGCTTAGATCCTTTGGGAGTATGCCTTGTATCTCACCATTATTATGAGAGCTTCAGTACTGACTGCGATAATTTCACTCCATTTCAGTAACATAAGAAGCTGTTAGAAATATTGCCTGAGACCCACTGAAATGTTTAAAAAAACTACATGAAATTAAGTAGTCACTTTAGGTGAATTTTGTCACCTAAGAATTAAACTCAAATACAAAGGCACCGAAATTGAGTTTCAGTTTTCCCTATCTATCCATGTTCAGTTTTCAATATACTCATAAATGAAATAATATGTTCATAACTTGAAGACTTCAAGTTATTCTTGTGCCCAAGAAAACATTTCCAGTCCTACAGAGGACTACTGCCATTAATCCAAAACACCACTTAAGCTAATACAGTCAGCCTTTCCCCCTTAAACCTTTCTAGTCAACTTATTAACAGGTGTTAATATATATCTACATTAACTGATTTAACTTCTTCCATGTTCTCTTCACCCACCTCTCCCCAGATAAATGAAATTTGATATTAAAGTGAAATCAACAAATCAGTTACTTAGGAGACAGAGAAAGAGAATCAAAATTCTAGAAAATCCACCTAATAAGTAATCATGCCTGATTAAGAGTTTGCTATAAAACTGTATTGTTCTAGACAGTCAGTATGGACAAGGTTATGGAGAAATCAGAATCCTCTTACATTGCTGGTGGGGATGTAAAACGATGCAGCTATTTCAGAAAACAGTTTAGCAATTCCTCAAAATATTAAATACATAGTCATCATATAATCCAGTAATTCCACTCCTGGGTCTACACCATGGAGAACTGAAAACATAGGTGCACACAAAAACTTATACATGTGTGCTTATAGTAACATTATTTCAATAGTTAAAAAGTAGAAACAAACCAAATATCCATCACTTGATGCAGATTCAAACCAAATAAGATATACCCATAGATATGAATATTATCTGACAGTAAAAAGGAATACTGATACATATTACGACATAAGTGAGCCTTGAAAATATTATCCTACCTGAAAGAAGCCAGTCACAATTGCCACATATTATAAGGTCTCATTATACAAAACGTCAAGAATAAGAAAATTAAGAGACTGAAGGTAGAGTTGCCAGAGGCTGGAGGAGGGGGAAATGAGAAACTTTTTAAAAACTATATTGTTCACTCTGCATCAATTTACTTATAAGTCATAAGACATGATGCATTGTTTTACCTCCTACTACAATAAGCAAACATTTTTGCAAACATCCTACAGATAAAACCATTATGAGCACTTTGTATAAATATAGATCAAATCATTGATTAATGCCTTGCAGGTAAAGTCAAGATTCCACACACATTTAAGTGGCTAGGATTTTTAATAGTTTACAAATGATTCAGCCATAGAATAAATATTAAGTGCTAGAGGAAATCCTTGTCCTTCCACTTAATGCAGCAAGCCAAATCAGTCTATGGTGAAACACTGACAATGCAGGGCCATAGCTCTGAAACAGTTACAGGCTAAGAAGACATTAAATAATCATCTTTTTAAAAGTCACTTGAAGGGGAGAGGTTGGATGAACCTCATCAATCCGTTTCCAGGGTAATGAATTACTCAAGTATACATCAGGTGTCTAGAGCGCTATCTAAGCTCCCACCTGCCTGAGTCTTGCCTGTCACAGGGGCTGTTTCCACTATTTCCAAAAACGTGCCTTCTGCCTGCAAAGAGCCCTAGGAACCCTCTTCTGTTCCTGCCCTGCTCCTGCAGGCCATTAGGAAAGGAGAAATCTCAAAGTGACTTTGACTGCATGAACTTTTCTTTCTTTCTTCATTTTTAAATCATATATTTTGAATGACACAAAGTTCCAGGTACTTGTAAAGGTGCTCTTAAATAATTTTCTACAGGGTATTTCCCCCCTTATTTGTGGTTTCATTTTCTGAGGTTTCAGTTACCCACAGTCAATCACAGTCTGAAAATAATATGTATAATAAGACATTTTGAGGCCTCCCTGGTGGAGCAAAGGATAAGTCTCAGCCTATGAAGCTATCGGCAGCCACTGCAGCACAAGATCGATGCCCGACCGAGAAGCTGACCCACATGGCGCAGCAGACCTTTCCTGTCTCTCTTGTTGCTCCCCTCAGCAGTGTATTTCAGTCACTCTGCCTGCTCTGCTCCCCACCCTGTCTCTGGTGAATCCTCTCACCCCCAACATCTCTGGCCTACACCCCAGCTTGTATGCATAAATAAATAAATCTTTAAAAAAAAGACATTTTGAGAGAGATCACATTCACATTACTTTTATGACAGCATATTGTTACAATTCTTTTATTATTAGTCATCAGTTTGTTATCAGTTGTTGTTAATCTCTTACTGTGCCTAGTTCAAAAGTAAACTTTATCACAGATGTGGCGTGTATAGGAAAAAACAGCATACACAGGGTTGGGAACATTCCTCCTAAGATCCATGGTTTCAGACATCCACTTGGGGTGCCTTCCTTGGATTTGGTGGTGACTACTATATTGACACCCACTTTAGTTTGCACTTCAGCCCACTCCCTGAATGACTACAATTCTACCACTCTCAAATCTCTATTCTGCAAGGACCCTCATTGTGCGTGAACGAGGCTAACAGAGCTCATGTAACCATAAGGCAGAAAAGAGGAATGAATGAGGCCCCAACAAGGACCCTGCTGCTGAAACATGGAAGCAAAGGTGGAAAGATGAACAAGAAGAAGAACTTGAGTCTTCTTTTCAACAGTCCCCCAATATAAACAAAGCCTCCAACAAACAGTCTTCTGGTAATCATGTCTCAATACTCCCAGGGGTTCACACCACAGGCTTGGAGACACTAGCCTTCTCCATTTCTCTCCCAGTACTCAGCAATTTTCTACTCCTATTCTTCAGGTCTTTGGACTCATTCCTTCATGTCCACTCTCTCAAAGCTATTGCACTACTAATCAAGATCTGCTATCATTTTTCCATTTTCATAATCTCCAATTCATTCAGTGCCCAAATGCCATATACACAGGTCAAGTTTCCTCAAGTCATCCCAAATCCTGTTCAACAACTTTCAGTGACTCCTCTTGCTTCCTGGATGAGAACCACTAGCACTCTCATCATTCACACCACCATTAGTGCCAACTGTTTTCAAAAATTTAAGGAGCTCCTATATAATATGCAAGGCACAGTGCTTGGTGTTTTAACAATAGTACAAAGAATAAGAAATCACTTTATTTCACACTATCCCTGTATAGATGCTCCAGGTTCAGTCAGCTTCAACCACCTGCTTGTCTCTGAAGTGCTACCCAAGTACCCACCACATCAAACACCTACTAACAGCCAGAACTTCCAGTCTTCACTCAAAAGACACTCCTGTGTTAATGAAATAGAGTAAGCAGGGACAAGGTAAGAGCTTAGGTCATAGGAATGGCTAGAATTGAAGAGAAAGTGTTGAAAACTACCTTCCTAAAGAATACCTATAGTTAGTATAAGAGGAAGAGGAAAAGGAAAGGCTGGCACACAGACCAAAAGGACAAAAGCAGGGTGAGTTACCAAAAAGTTACCAAGCACAGTTTTAAGACAAAGGTAGAAATGAACAATGGTCAAGGTTGCAGAGAATCAAAAATTACTAAGAGAAGGTCACTGACTTGAAAGTTCAGAAATCACTGTTTTAACTTAGAATGCAGTTTCATTCCTAGGATTAAGTCCACCGATACATCAAATGCAAGGGTTGTAGAATTAAACGCATAGTGAGAAAGTGGGGTAACTATTTCCCACGCCCCTGCCAAATTTATGGAAGATGAGGATGGAAAGACATAGGGCGGTGATTGTTGAGTTAACAAAGCTAGCTGAGAACTGAAGAAAGCTAGGACCACTCAGAAAACGGCCGCCTGACAATGGAGAGCTGTAATTCATTCATCCGACTCTAAAAATGACTCAGGCGTAACTTTGGGGTCAGGATAAACCTGTGACAGAAAGAGGTCTGGTTTTGCCTGTTACTTTTCCCTTTCTGTGGACAGTGAGGAATGAAAGGGCTCTAAAAGCTGGCAGTGCGTGGTCAGAGACAATACAGGTGACACTGCCTTCAAAAAGCAGTTTCCTGCCAAAGTGTCACAACATAGAACTTGGTGTTTGCTGGATCAGCCTTCTAAAGGAAAAAGATTCATGAAAGGCTCTTTGTTTATTCTCCTCTGTTTGTATAAGCGCACACCTACACATCTGACCCATGCTAAGGCTCTTTTAAATAAACAGCATATTAAGTGACACTTTATAGAAATGCAATCACTCTCTTGGTAAATTAGCCAATTAGGATTTCCTGAGCATGTACAAAAACCAAAGGCACTACTATTTACCATCGTAGTCTTGTTATTGGTTTCTTTCTTTTTCTCTAAATTTGACTGATATTTTAAAAATATTTGTTGCCTGTTTTCAAATAAGTTGCCCTGTGGAACACTTCTCTCTAAAGCGTATATTTGCCATACAGAAATTTAATGTGTCTGTCTTTCTTTGGGTTCCTGCAATTTAAGGCAGAGAAATTCTGAAGAGTAACTTATCACAAGTTATCGGGCCCAGCACAGTGGCATGATTTGGACCCTGATGAGAACCTAAAATCATTTCAGCTGGAATCTCAAATCAGAATGCCTTGAAGTTCTATTTGTGTTCCTATATGGACTGTATTCAGTCATCGTTTTTTCTGGGTTGGTGCTGCTATTCCCCTCCCACAGCCTTTCTAGTTTGAAGGCTATTATCAGCCTTCTGCAAACATATGACGTGTGGCTCTACTATATCCTTGACATATCCTGAACTTCTGTAGCTAGCAATGTTAACTTCTAATGGTTGGTGTGGCACCTAATTTTCCTGTGATTATTCTCTAATGTTCTAATTTTCCAATTTAGCAGGTGAAAGCAAATGTCTTCTTGAAGTCCACAGGTAACGCGCACATCCATTTTCCCCATTTGTTGGTGGTGATGGTTAATTTTACGTGTCACCTTGCCTGGGCCATGGTGCCTAGCTGTTTGGTCAACTGCGAGTCTAGATTTTTTTTTATATATTGTTAGCAGTTAAATGAGCAGAGCAAATTGGACTACCTTCCAAAATGTGGACAGGCCTCATCCAGTCAGATGGACTTAAAATACTAAATTTCCCAAAAAGGAGGAATTTGGCTTCAGAGTTGTCTTCATAGTCAAGATTGCAACATCAACTCTTATTGTTAGCATTTCCAGTCTGCTGATGAGCTCTCCTGCAGATTTTGAACTTGCCTGCCCCCTCAATTATAAGTTTTTTCTCATTTCTCCCTCTCCCTCTCTCGCCCCCCGCCATCCCCTTTATAGGTAATTATAAATCTTCAATAAAATATATCATATGATTCTGCAAATGCTATGCCTATTATGTTACGACTTACGATTTGCTTACGATTTCTGAAATGAGACCATACATTAAAAGAAGCTATACATGGGCCTCCCCGGTGGTGCAATGGGTTAAGCACAGTGCTGTGGAGCGATCGACAGCTATGCCTCGATCGGGGAGATTCCCCATGGCACAGCAGACCTCTCCTGCCTCACCCGCTGTTCCCCTCAACAGTATATTTTGGTCGATCTGCCTGTTCTGCTCCCCACTCTGTCTATGGTGAACCTCTTACCGCCCCACACCTCTGGCCTGCACCCCAGTTTGTATGCATAAATAAATAAATAAATATTTAAAAAGAGAAAAGACATTATACAGCTCCACATCTAGGGACGTGCAAGCTCTTGGCATCCACCCAGTTGCTTTCAAAATGTCTACTGTTCACAAAATTCTGTACAAGCTCACTTGGCGGGTGATCAAGCTCCACCAAATGCATACGGATCAGTCAAAGCATACACCAACTTCACTGCTGAGTGGGATGCTTTGAAACAGCCATGAAGATCAAAGGTGTGGAGGACGTCACCATCAATCAACAAGTTCGACCAACCACAGCAATCAACAGAGACAGGATATTGCCTTCACCTACCAGAGAAAGGCCAAAAAAGGAACTAGCATCATCACTGGTCAACATTGCACAGCTACCTGGAGATGATGATTTTCAGCCTATTGAAAACACCTACTCAGTATGATGCTTCGATGCTGAAAGCCTCCAAGAAAGGGTTAGGAACTGATGAGGAGTCTCTCATTGGGATCATTTGCTCCAGGACAAACCAGGAGCTGCAGGAAATTAACAGAGTTTACAAGGAAATATACAAGACAGATCTGAAGAAGAATATTATTTCCCACACTTCTGGCAACTTCTACAAACTGATGGTTGCCTTTGCAAAGGGTAGAAGGGCAGAGAAGGGCTATGGCCATTGATTATGACTAAACTGACCAAGAAGTCCAGGATTGCCATGATACTGGAGTAAAGAGGAAAGGAACTGATGACTCCACGTGATTAGTATCATGACCAAGTGGAGTGTGTGTCACCTCCAAAAAATATTTGAAAGGTTCAAGAGCTATAGTCCTTACGAAAAGGAGAGCATCGGAAAGGAGGTGTAAGTTGACTTGGAAAATGCTTTCCTGAACCTGGTCCAGTGTATGAAGAACAAACACCAGTATTTTGCTAGCAGATTGCATGACGCCTTAAAGGGCAAGGCACCTCTTAATAAGGTCCTGATTAGAATCATGATTACCCACAGTGAAGTGGACATGGTGAAAACCAGGTCTTAAATCAAGAAAAATTACATCAAGTCCCTCCACTACAGCAACAAGATACCAACAGGGACACAAGAAGTGCTGCTGGACTATGCAGCGAGGGTGACTGAAGCCCGAGGCAGCTCAGGCGTCCAAGAGCAAAGCCCTAGGCTTCCGCTAACAGTCCTAGAAGTCAGCTGATGCTAGACAGCCCCTGAGCCCATCCCTGTGAAGATGACCTGAGCATTGCCCCATCCTTATTTGAGTAGCCTAAGTATTGCCTGCCTTTCCCGTCTTGTCTAGTCTCTCCTCTCCTTTTAGACAAAAAAAATGAACATTCCAAGGAGTTTGAAGAGAAATCAGTGTTGTGAAACACTTTGCCTCTTGTACGCTGTCATAAACAGATGAATCGAATTTATTTTAGACACAAAAAGTAAATAAATAAAGATGATGCACAGAATTGTCAATAATGTCAAAAATTACAGAAGACTACAAATAGCTTTAAAATTTAAGGAACAATCATTTACAGAGGCAATATAAAAAGTCAAAACTTATTTTTGCCCTTTCAAATGTCAGCATCTTAATTCTCTGCATTGGATTGTTTCATACTGAGTAGATTGCCAGGTAGCTTTAAATTGTAGCCTTGAATCAGGAAAATCTAAATTACAGACCCCTAAAATAATCATGCTCATGGTAGAACATCCCCAACAGATAAAATTCCCTGAGGAAAAAATTTCCCTTATAAAGTAAGCAATAAAACTTTGCTGGGTGCCTGTCATGTGGGCTGGGAACTAGTGTAGACAAAAGCATTTATTGCATAGACTTTTCTAACACAAACAAGCTTTTACTCAGCGCCACAAAAACAAATGTCACAATCAGGTGCACTGGTCTCCAATTTTAGGAAAGGATCGTATTGAGTTCCATAAAGGGGGGATGAGATGCCCAAATTGGTAATAAAAACAATTACAGAGTAGGACCCTAGGGAAGCATAAATTAATGATACATGGATGCACTTTTGAAGAGACTGATTCCTAGTGTCCACCCTGAAAGGTGTTAGCAAATCCCCAACAAATGAGTAATACATCTACTCAAATTCTCTAATAGCTAAGCAATAATCACTTTCTATAGACTCTACCTCAGGACCTTAAACTCAGGACAATAACATTAAGAAATGGATTTTCCTTTAACTAGGATCTTCATTAAGATAACCAAAGAACCACATCACTAAAAAAAAAAAGCACAAAAAACGACTGGACCCTTCCTACCTTTTCAAGTCATCTAAAGTCACTAAAAAGGTCACACCAAAGTAGGTATAATTTTATTTTAGGCCAAGCTGCTCAGCAGGATAGCTGAGACCATGCAATTATCAGTGCTTTGAACTTTATCCAGCACAAAACACAAAAAACCATCAGGGTGATTTGTAAGTTAGGGCTGTTGCCTGGCATTAAGTTAATGTGTAACAACAATTCCACATGACAGAGGAAAAAAATAAAAAATCAAAAAGTTAAATACACTTAAGAAAACCAAAGCTGGCAACAACAAGAAAGTGTTAACTTCACAATTTTGTTGGTTCTATTTGTATACCTCACCCCCACCTCAATTTTCTCACCCCGAGGAGGGTGTTTGCTTGTGCCCACACAGTACGTGGACTGATAACTGCTTAGTCCACCTCTGAGCCACTCAACAGGGGCAGGTTCTATTAAGCTTAGTGGTTTTGATTTCAAGGGAAAAACAGCCTGATTACTTGGGCTCCAGGACAACTAAAAGTTCTTCCTTGAGAATTTTCTGCATGGAATTTCAATATCTAACTAAGTTTAAGATTGATTTTCTCAACCTAAGTCATTCTCAGTAAGCACTGATTAGAGATACCTATTCAAAATCAGTGATCAAACATGGAGGTCAATATTTGTCAAGAATGAAGATGCGGACAGAGCTCTAATCATTAGCATTTTATTCTTCTATTTCTCACAACAATCCTATGATGAAATTAGCGTTCATGAATGACTTTAAACAAGTTACCTAATCTCATGAGACTCAGTTTCCTCCTTTACTACAGTGGGAGTTATGTCTGCTCAGGCCATTGTGTATAAGTAGTGAATCAATTTGTGAAAAAAAAAAGGTAACACTATTTCACAGGATCTTTACATGGTTATTTTAAAAAATCATATGCAGCAAAACAGGATTCGAATAAACACTCCAAATTTCTAGGCCTAGTATAGAGAGGATTGTAGATCACCTCTCTGCATATCTCAAGTGTGCTGACAGTTAAGGTCACTCTTAACCAATGTAAAACATTATCAAGTAATGAAAGCCTTGCTTGGGATTGTTTTTAAGACTTTCTATGTAGAGAGTTTCAGCTTTGGAAATAATGCTTCTTCTGTGTATAAAGCTTAAGGAGTGAAAATACCTGGTCAGATATTTCTAGTTCTGCCTTTCTGTATTGGTTTTGTTTGATGGCAGTATTCCATATAGAATTAGTGAAGAATTACAAGTTTCCCCTGCTACCCAAAAGTAGAAATTTCCTAGTTGGTGTGATTTGGAAGGTTATCTTTTGGTATGGGAATACTGTTACCACAATGGGATAATCTTTTATTGTTCCCAGACCCAAAAAATAACCTATCAAATCATACCAATTAGGAACATTAATTTCAGATAGCAAAAGTACTATCCTTTTCCTACAAATTCAGTCTATGAGACCAACACTATCCTAATAACAAAACCAGAAAAAGAAATCACAAAAATAGAAAACTACAGGTCAATAACTTTTATGAATATAGACATGAAAATCATGAACAGATTATTAGCAAACCAAGTTCAGCAATGTATAAAAATGATAATACCTCATGATCATGTGGGATTTAGCCCAGAAATTGAAAGTTGGTATAAAATTTAAAAAACATTTAAGGTCATGTACCATATCAGTAAAGGACAAAAAAAGAAAAAGAAAAATTAAACTCCCCTTTATGAGAAAAAAAACACATGGGCAAAGAATTTGAAGGGACATTTCTCCAAAGAAGACATATAAATAGCCAATAAGCACATGAAAAGATATTCAACAACATTATACATTAAGGAAATTCAAATCAAAACCAAACAAGGTAGAAGATGCTAGGAAGAAGGCAGAGTAGGGCCTACCTGGTGGCACAAGGGGTTAAGTCTCAGCACTATGAAGCTATCCACGCAGGCACTGTAGCACTAGTTGGATCCCCAGCTAGGGAGCTTCTCACAAGGCCAGCAGACCTCTCCTGCCTCACCCGCTGCTCTCCTCAGCAGTGTATTTCAGTCAATCTGCCTGTTCTGCTCCCATTTTGTCTCTGGTGAATCCTCTCACCACCCCATACCTCTGGCCTACATCCCAGTTCTTATATGCATAGGTAATAAATCTTAAAAAAAACAAAAACAAAAAAAGAAGGCAGAGTTGAAAGTATCAGATATCTCTCTTCCTACCTTCCTAGACAACAATCGTTTTGACAGAATCCAGATCCTGCTGAAGGTTGCAACCTCCAAGTGAATACTAAGCTAGTAAAACATAGAAACCTAAAATGAAACCATAAAGAAATTCTGGAGCTTAAAAGTACAATAGCTGAAATGAAAAATTTACTGGAGAGATTCAAAGGAAGACTTGTGTAGGCAGAATAAACAATTAGCAAACCTGAAATGGGAAAATGAAAATAAGAGTCTGAGGGTCAAAAAGATTGAAGAAAAGTGAACAGTCTAAGGGACCTGTGGGGCACAATCAACAGGACCAACATTTGGATCACGGGAGTCCCAGAAGGAAAAAGAGAAAAGACTAATTAAAGAACAACGGCTAAAATTTTCCCATACTTGATAAATATGAACATTAAAAAAATTCAACAAACTCTAAACAAAATGAGCTCAGAGACTCACATGAGACACATAAAAGTAAAAAATTCAGACAACAAAGAGAGAAGATTGATGACAGCAAGCAAGACAGGAATTATACACAAGAGCTCAAAAGACAAAAATCAGACTTCTCATCAGAAACTTTGTAAGTCAACAGACAGTGGGGCAAAAGATAGAGATGAGTAGAATGAATAAAAACCTGTTATAACTAAATACTGTCCACAAGAGACTCACTTGAGAGCAAAAACCATAAATGGAAAATGAAAGAAAGGAAAAAGATAGTCCATGCAAACTGTAACCAAAAGAGAGTTTGGTTAGCAATATTAACATCAGACAAAATAAACCTAAAGTGCTTACAAAACACAAAGAATGACACTGTGCCTTAATAAAAAGCTCAAAAGAGTAAGAAAATATAACAATGATAAATAATCGCACATGTTAATGACAGACCGTCAAAATACATGAAGCACAAATCAGCAGAATTAAAGGGAGAAATACATAGTTCTATAATAATAATTGTAGACTTCAATACTTCTTCACAATAATGGGTAGATCATACAGAAGTGAGGAAATATAGAACTTGAACAACACAATAAAAAAAAAAATGCCTAACAGACATAAAATAGAATTCTACCCAACAAAAATAAATGAATTCTTCTCAAATGCACATGGGACATTTTTCAGGATAGACCAAGTATTAGCCACTAATAAGGTCTAGCATATTTTAAAGATAAATGTCACAGGGTCTCCCTGGTGGCCTATAAGTTTCAGCGCTATCACCATTGTAGCCTGAGTTCAATCCCCGGCCAGGGAGATAACCCACATTTGGCGCAGGGGACCTCTCCTGTCTTGCCCACTGCTCCCCATAGCAGTATATTTCAGTAAATCTGCCTGCTCTGCTCCCCACTCTGTCTTACAGAGTGTCTTACAAAAGAAACTTTGTAAGTCAACAGACAGTGGGGCAAAAGATAGAGATGAGTAGAATGAATAAAAACCTGTTAAAACTAAATACTGTCCACAAGAGACTCACTTGAGTGAGTCTCTGTCTCTGGTGAATCCTTCACCACTATACCTCTGGTCTACATCCCAGTTCTTCTACATAAAAATAAACAAAATAAAACATTAAAAAAAAAAGATAAATGTCATAAAAGTATCTTTGGACACAGCTGGATGAAGTTAGAAATGACTCAGCAATTCCAGTTATGTACCCAAAAGAAATGAAAGCTGGGATTCCAACAGATATTCCTACACCTATTATTCACAATAGCCAAAAGATGGAGGCAACTCAAGTATCTATCGTCAGGTGAATGAATAAATAAATGCGATGGCTACATACAATGGAATATTATTCAGTCTTTAAAAAGGAAGGAAATTTTGACACATGATACAACTTCCAATGAATCCTGAGTACACATGCTAAGTCATATAAGCCAGTCACAAATACAAACACTATGATTTCAATTATATGAGGTATTCAAAGTACTCAAAATATAAAGACATATCTGCATAATGTATAATGGTGATTGCCAAGGGTCTGAAGAGAGGGAAAAATAGGGAGTTATTTGGTGCAGTTTCACTTTTATAAGACAAAAAGAATTATAGGGATGGATGGGAGTAATGGCTGCATAGCACTGTGAATGTGTTTAATATGACTAAATTGTACACATAAAAATGGTTAAAATGGTAAATTTTAGATTATGTGTATTTTACTACAATGGGAAAAAGACAAATCAGGTTATCACTTCACACACAAGACAGAATCAAAAAAAGCAAATAAAAAAAGAACACAAAGTATACGGTGGTTGCCAGGGGCTGAAGGAGAAATGGGAAGTTACTGTTTATTTAGGATGGCAGTTCAGTTTTGCAAGATGAGAAGAGTTCTGGAGTGGTTGCACAACAGTGTGAATGAATGTACTTAACACTATTGATCGGTACACTTGAAAGTGGTTAAGATGGAAAATCTTGTTATGTGAATTTTACCACAATTTTAAGAATACAAACAAGTGTTGGTGAGAAAGTCAAGAAATTGGAACCTTCATCCATTGCTGGTGGGAATGTAAAATGGAAGTTATTTTAGAAAACAGCCTGACGGTCCCTTCAAAAGGTTAAATGTAATTACCATATGACTCAGCAATGCCACACCTAGTATACACGCAACAGAAATATAAAATTATGTGCACACAAAAATATGCACATAAATGTCCACAGTAGTTGCCAAAAAAAGTATGAGTAAACTCAATATCCACCAACCAATAAATGAATAAATATAAAGTAGCATATACATACAATGAAATACTGATACATGCTACAACATGATTAAACCCTAAAAAGTTATGTTGAGCAAATGATTTGAATTATGTGGAGTGAATAGTAGTAATGTTAATGACTGTATACAAGTATATCATTATAGTTTTTTTTAAAGCTCTTACTATAAGACAGATACACATTCCTCAGAAATGTCAAAATGATTTATTCATGGCAGCCATATCATAATGTGCCTCAATAAACTGTTTTAATTCGATCAATAATTTTCTAAGAGCAAGCTCAGAGGTGGCACACATTAGCTTCTGGGTTGAATTTCACACTACCTATGCCTTGTTTTGCCTACACAGGGTTTTTCTTTTTGAAGCTGGATTCATTTCAATATTTAAGAATTGAGAGTTTTCACTTAAAATTTTCAAATTTCTAGATTCTCTTGGGAAAGGTTTGCTAAAATTGGGCCACATTCCTTTGTGGATCCCATCGTAGAACCTGTGGTGAAAATCTCTATCCAAACCAATGAGGTCCTCTTTACCTGTGGGGCCCCTAGAGGCATAAGCATCGCAACACAACATCTGAAGGTTCACAGACTGGAGATAGAAAGATAAAGAGGTTCCAGTTCTCCAATTGCATGGAGCTTAGACTAGCTGATGATGAAAACTGCCTGCCCACTAAATAGATGGTGTCACGTATTTATCAGCCAGATTCACTTAACACAATGCGAAAGCACAAGGGCAAAGAAGTTATCTGATTTAGCTAAGGCAAGCTATATTAGCCAGAATAACCAATCTATGCTTTAATTATTATAAAAGTATAGATTGCTTTCTTCCAAATATCTATATAAACTGAGTTTAACAGTGAAAAGTAATGATGAATCAGGAAAGTAGTGCTTACATCCACAATACTTTAGTAAATTAAAGAATAATAAAAGGAGTTGAATAGACAGTACAATTTCAACTTCTTTTTATACTAGGAAAAAAAGGAGGTGACTCCTTAATAAAGTGATATATAGTGATAAAATAAATAAAGTGATATAAACCTATATTAACAGTAGCTTATCAACCAATAATCTGCTATTTATTTAAACATGGAGCTTCTTTAGAGTGTCAGGAGGCTCTATTTTCACAGAAAACACAGTAAATAAATTCATCAGTCCCAAGGTGAGCAAAAGAAGACTGAGGATCATTTCTAGGACTCACGCCAGAAGACTGTGTGCTTAATCTGTCCTTGGACGGGTCTGGCCTCATTAATCAAAGCAACTGGTTTTCTGGGCAAATAACATGTTTTCATGATCCGAAAAACAGATATTAAAGGGAAACTATGATGGCACAGGGAAAAAAAGAAGGCAAATACTATGACATATTTAACTGTATTTTCTAATTTTTCATTATGCTACATGAAAAGCAGTAGGTCAAGGTATTCACTGCCCTTCAGAAATTGTACCTGGTTAAACAGATTAAACTAAGTAGTTTACAAAACTACTGTGAAGTAACTTCAGTATTGACACCAGTACCGAATCTGTTTGCATATAAGTTCAACAGGACTGATGTAGATATCCTTTATAAAGTTGTGTTATTGAGAAGGCAATATAAATAAATTCAGTATACACTGAGTTTTCTATTTCTTAAGAAATAAAACATAAAAGTGGTCACAAAATTTAAGAAATGTACAGTTGGCCTCTATATTTATAACAATCAGAATTTAAAAAAATAAAGAATGAACAAAACTAGGCCCCCTGGACTCAACCAGTGCCTGGCACACATAAGGAGATATGCAAAAAATCCTGGGTTTTTTAACTGAAAATGACCATGTAACTATTAATGAAACAGTTTCCCAAAGCATTTTTAATGTTTTTCAAATTTAAGTTGCAACATCTAAAACTAAAATAATCTTCAAGGTTGTATTTTACTCTTATGTTTTTCACTAATCACTCTTTATAAAAGCTACTTGGATTCCTAGGTTTTTCTTCTGTGGAAAAATAAGAGATACTTAAGTCCATGTCTGTATTTTTATATCCTCAGTGATTATTACCATGTCTGGAACAGAAAAAGTACTCAACAAATTTTTTAGAATAGATGAGTCTAACTTTCATATCAGTTAAACCATTTCTCTGCTCTGGATCTAGTTAAAATAATGATTGACTAAACATTTAGTAAGCAGTAAAGCAATCTCAACAACCTTGAAATACATCCTTTTCTTCCAGTCCCGGTTGGCAAATATAATTGTTTGACCTTTGATTTTGAGATCAAGCTTGATTTTCTTTAGACTTTCTATTTCTATAAAAAGGGAGTGATGAAATGGTCATCGGGATCCTACATATTCAACAGAGACTGTAAACTCTAATCTCTCCTTGGTTGTTTCTCAAAGTTGCCCTAAATTAGCAATAATGATCTTCAGTCTCACTTTTGCCAAACAACACCATCAAATTCTTTGCTAATTCTCATTCCTCTTCCCCTAGCAGAAAAATGAAAACAAAAACAGCAAACAGTCAACCACTACCAACATCACTAAAAGAAAACACTCCACTTCAGGACTAACACAATCAACAAGTAAGATTAGTTAGTTATAGAACACTCCCCCTATAACAGCAGAATATACACCCTATTCACATGCACAAAGAACATTTTCAGATAATATCAAGGATCATAAAACAAACCTTAATAAATTGAAAGAAATTAAGTCATGTTATCCCCCACCATAAGGCAGTAATTTAGAAACAACAGGAAGATAACAAGGAAATCTCCAAAACTCTTGGAAACTAAACAACACACTTCTAAATAAATCCACAGGTCAAAGAGGAAGTCCAAAGGGAAATTTTAAAAACATATTTAACTGATTGAAAATGCAAATGCAACAAATCAAAATTTATTAGGCACAGTTAAAGTAGTACCTGAGAGGAACAGCACTAAGTGCATACCTAAGAAGAAACTGTTCACATCAACAATCTAAGCATCCACATCAAGAAGCTAGAAAAAGAGCAAAATAAACTCAAAGCAAACAGAAAAATGAAATAATAAAGGTAATATCAGATATAAAAAAAAACTGAAAATAGGAAAATCAGTGAAATCAACAGCTGATTCATAAGACCATTGGGAAAATTCACAATTTTGATAAAGAAAAATAGAAGATACATTATTAGGAATGAAATGAGGTATCATTTACAGATCCTGCAGAAATCAAAAGGATAATGAGGGAATACTATGAACAACTCTACACATATAAATTTGAGAACTTAGACAAAACGTACCACCTTTTAAAAATACACAAACTACCACAACTCACACAGTATGAAATAGATACTTCTACAACCCTTAATCATTAAGCAAACTGAATTTGCAATTTCAAAACTCCCGAAAGTTTAATCTCCAGGCCCCAATGGTCTCATTGAAGAATTCTAGCAAATGTTTCAGTAAGAATAAGCATCAACTCCACACTATCTCTAAGAGGAAGTGGAAGAAGAGGGAATGCTTTCTATTCATTTTATGAAGCTATTAATACCCTGATATCAAAACCAGATAAAGATTGTACAAAAAAAAAAAAAAAGAGGGCCTTCCAGGGGCACCGGGGTTAAGTCTCAGCACTATCAAGCTATTGCCAGCCACTGCAACATGAGTTGGATGCCGCCACCAGGGAGTAAACCCACATGGCGCAGCAGACCTCACCTGTTTCACCCACTGCTCCCCTCAGCAGTGTATTTCAGTCAATGTGCCTGTTCTGCTCCCCACTCTGTCTCTGGTGAATCCTCTCATTCCCCACACCTCTGGCCTATACCCTAGTTCTTAGATAGATAGATGGATGGATAGATAGATAGATAGATAGATAGATAGATAGATAGATAGATAGATCTTTAAAAAAATTAAAATTGTTGAACAGTTTTGAACTTTTCAAAAATACAATTACATGTTATCTTTACTCTCAAATTCCCACTCCCTTCCAACTCTTGCTTCTTCTGTGTCAGATGTTAACTTTTTTCAACATTCCTCCAGCTAATGAAAAAATCTACACACCATGCTATGCCTTCCACACAACCAGTCACCAAGATTTGAGTGGTGCAAACTAGAAGTTCAAAATTATTTTACAGACACTTTTTCCTGAATATGAAAATATCACAACTGATATATACACGTTGGGCAGGAGAGTCTAGGACCAAAGCAGGCAGTCTGATTCCAGTATCAACAAACACATATGGCCCCTCTCAGGTCATTACCAGCCCCTGCACCACTCCTTTTGAAACCATTCCCCTGACTCTTGTAACATTCCCACCATTACCTGCATCTCACTACGGGGAGGCAGGGTGCACCGTCACCGTAAGAGCATCCATGAGCACATCAGCCTTCCCAGCGAAGACTCGAGATCCACCCTCCACATGAAAACAGCAGGAACCATCTGATCTGCCCTGCAGGTTCTGAGATGCGTGTCACCGCTTCACCCTGTACCTTCGCCTTTGCTAAATGGCAGCACTGAACTCAGGAGGCAGCCAAAGGGCTGTGCTTTCCAAGTGCCTTTGTGCTCAGATGCATAATAGCTGTTTCCTTGGGAATCTGAAACCATCCAGGCTTCCTAGTGAGCAGCTAGTGAGTGGATCCTGACACAACTCTGAACTCATTTTTCCGAGGAGAAAGCTCTGGTATCCTACCAATGGGGAAACATCTTTCCAACTACAATCCACGGAAAATGTGTTTCAAGGTAATTCCTTATGAATCCTGCAGGGATGAGTTTCTGCAAGGAAGAGAAGGGTCAACACCAGGCCCGTGTACTAAGCGCTGATTGCATTGTCCTGTTCTCTTGAAAACAATCACAGAAAAGGACATCCTTCTATCTGGAAGAAAGAGTAACACAAGCATAGGCTTCACAGAGTTTTGTTTTGTTAAAAAAAAAAAAAATCCTCTCTCAATAATGACCAAAGTGCTTCCACAGGTCTTTTCAGTTGAGCTGGACATACACGTAGGGAGGCCACTTCAGTGTGACAAGTTCAGTGTGACAAGAGCTCAGGGTCCCCCCTGTGGGACCAGTTTATCCCAAACTGATCTGCACAAACTGAAGACACTATCTTCATCTCCAAAGAAAAGTGACTCAACTCACACGAAGTGTTCTTAAAAATCTCCAACCTGAGGAAAACAGATGCACTAGGTAAACCGAAAGACCTGGTTTCTATAGATAACTTCCCAGGAAAGCCTAGAGAACAGCACAGCCCCAGCGAAGATGGGTATTTCCTTCTTCCTTTAGCAATTACTCATCCCAGCAGGAAAGAAAAACAAAGACATTAGTAGTACTGATCCATAAAAATTAAAGAAGGATATAGGCCCTTATGGTAGGAAAACAAAAATATAATCATCTACTTAAACAATTCAAATTCAGTAGTTCAGCATGCAGTGAAATGAAATAAGCCACTATGCTTTAGAATAAATGTTATATGGAGTTTGGTTTAATTAATCTCAGCAGGCTTGAAAACAGTCCCCACTAAGTCAACGTGATAAACCTCCTTGCAATGTGGTATCATGACAATGTAAACTAAGATACCATTAGGCAATGGCAGTCGTAGTAGATGATTTGGCCAAGCCACCTGTAAGCATTGACTTTATACTGCAATACCATTTTGTGCTTCTGTAAACATTTTAAAAGCTTGTGGGTCAGCATGCACTCCATGAATAACTTGGGAGGGGCCAGATTAGAAATAAATATTAGAAAACCAGAAAGAGTCCTTACTTCATCCTAACACGATTAATTCTGTATCAGAAGGAAGGCATACAGCATTCTCCCAGCCCTGAGTATTTTGCCTAATATTGAGCGGAGCCATAGGAAGCACCTATGGTCTGCAGGCAGAAACAACAGCAGGCGAGGAGAGCAAGGCTGATGGAGCTCAAGTACCTTCTCATCTCTCCTGGGTCCCACTTCCATGGAGGGAGGAAATTCAAGCCAGAAAGAAAAATCTCAAGATTAATAGTCACTATCCTGTTTCTACCCAATAAAGAGATCTAATGATAGGTGAGACTAGAAGGGGAAGTGAGTAGGTGAGCACCCCGAGTTACTGTTCAGACTAGGAACTGTGGGTGTGTCCCCTTTGACCAGACCACAACTGGCCTGGTCTCTACATCCCAAAAAGCATCATCATTATCCATGATCCAGTGTAACTAATCACATGTTTTGTGATTCTTTTGCCAGGAACACAGCATTTCAAGAGCTGAGTCTGGAGGTGGTAACTGCCTCCAAACGGCTCAATACTGACTGAGCTCTGCTGTTTCTAATGATGCTGAGCAGTGACAGGAACAGCTGGAAATGTGCATTCAACTCAAAGAGTCAGCTGATTGCAGAGCTGCAAGTTTCAGTAGTCTTATTCATACCGCATCATGACTTGTCACTGAAAAACTAAATACCCAAAAGAAGTTGTCACTTTTTTATGCAGAATTCTACAGTTTCATTTATTTGGTGAGCCCAGGAGTTTAAGACTTAATTTGGATGGCACCTCATCCATCCCACGTTGCACTGACACAACAGAGCATGTCATTTTCTCCTTCACATACTAACACACATCCTCAAACAGATTATAGTCAAGAACTGGAGCTGGGAGCAAAGGCCCCAATCCTTTTCTAAAAAGTGCAGAATGCCATAGTTCTGGCAGAGTGGCCTACAGACACAGAGAGACAATCTAATGCCAGAGCTGAACTTTACTTGATGAAATAAGCACGCTCTTCAGTAAGATGAGCCCAGCAATGCACTCTGGGGAGTTCAGATTTGTTTTAGAAAAGACAAAGGTAGCAAAAGCATAGAAACCAGGTCTGACAGATTTTAAAATATACCATTTGAAAGAACATTACTTTTCCTAATATATTTTGTATTATCTTAAATCACACTTGTAAATTAATAGGTATTGTAAACTTTCCTCTTTTTAAATATATAATCCTTTCAAAGATCATCGAAGCCATAGATATTAATATATTCCCTCCTTCTTTATTGTCTCAAATGAGGGTTTGGGGGATGTTATTTCAGAAGGATCCATGAACACTTAAGCAAGGACAAGCCCTTTGAAGGTCTGTATTTCTAAAGCTTATTCAGTCTGTGGGTAAGACAAGTGATAATGGCAAGACCACACAATGGAGGCTAGTCTTTACCATAATACTGAGCTACCTGTGTGCTGGCTATACACGTTTCCCTTCTGGCAGATATTCACTTAGCAAAACAAATGTAGTGAATCAATTATTTCCATTTGTACTACACATTTAGATGGACTAGGGTGAAACTGACATGACACATCAGTTATGTGCACGTTACACAGCAAAACAAAACCAAGAACATAATCTAACTTTTCCAAAATATCAACTTGCGATATGCATTCACCTACTTCCTATTTCTTTTAATGAGTTTGGTCATGCTACTAGGACTGATTCTGCACTAAAAAAAAAAAAGTAGGAACCCATAGAACTTATACTGGATCACAGATTTCATTCTGAGGGTCCTAAATTATGGGTCACTTACTCAATTCTCCTGAGCACAGTGGATTTTAACAACTTGTTGAGATATTTTAGAACAACTGGTACATGTGTTTTGATTTAATTAATCTCATCAGGTTTCAAAGAGGCCCCATGAAGTCAACATGAAAAATGTTTTTCAGATGGTTTATTAATAAAAGCTGAATAATTATGTTATCAAAGGGACAGGTAAAGAGAAGGCTGCAGTTACAAATCAAAACTAAAAGAAATACATTATATATTTATACAGGAAAATATGTACAAAGCATGAAAATACATATTGTAAGAAAAATGGTAAAGAAAATCACTGGTTTGGTGTTTGGTGCAAAGCAGGTGCTCATCAATATTTGTTGAAATAATAAAACAAAGAACGAAGGTTGAGTGATTATGTGTCAGGACAAGGTTTGCAAAAAGATTCTACAGTCTTTCAAGTAATGGTTAAAACACAGTTTATAACAGTGACATTCAGATTCTAGATGACAGAGCAGGTGCCAAAGAGAGAAAAATCTATAGATTTTTGCGATGTGTTAAAACTGGCATTTAGGTATAAATGATAGATTAAAGATACAGAACCCAAGAGAACCCAATTCCCAATCTCATTTCCATCCACACTGTAAAACTTTGTTTCTTCCTAACTTTAAAATCTGATTATGTTCCAAAAATTTAAGTTTTACTATATAGAGGTGACAAAACAGTGTTGGGTGCTGGAGAGGTTGGCCCGCCCAGAGCTGTGTGCTCCAGCAGTATCCCTGCAGAGAGGGCACTCCAAGACTCAGATGTGAAGATCCACCACACTGGGGCTATTTCATCTCCCAGCTCTCAGGAAAAAAAAATGGGATGGCCAGGAAATTTCCAAACTGACATACATTCAATATTCAACAAATATTCATCAAATGAAATGGCAACACTTTCTCTTTCTTCTATCAAAAAACCAGCATAGTCTCCTCCAGCAGGCATAACTAAGCACTTACAATCAATACATGCCAGGTCTCTTCTGAGCAAATCCCAAGGATCAACTCATTTCATCCTCGCAATGGCCTATCACAGTGCATCCCAAACTTTACCACACAGGGGAAACTTCAAAAATTCCAAAGCCAAGGTCACACCCAAAACCAACCACAATATTTGGGGGTGGGAGAGGCATCAATTTTTTCTTTTTACCAGGGAGAGCAGGAACACAGTTCCGCCCACTACCACAAATTATACAGTCAATTTTCTCACATTTGGGGAAATCACAGGGGCCAGCGCAACAGGAGTGCCGTGAGTAAGCCTTGTCCTAGGAAAAACACCTTCGTGATCCAGAAGCTCCCCACAGGCATCAATTTTTTAAAGACACACACACACACACACACACACACTCTCTACCCCACATGTAATTCCAATGTGTGGTAATGTTTTGAAACACTGATGGCACTAATATTAACATTATCTACATTTTTCTGATGAGGCAAGTGAGGCACAGAGGGGTTACTGCCTTCCTAAGTCACACAGCTGGCAAGCAGAAGAACTGGATCTGAACCCAGATTATCTGACTACTGCTAAACTAAGAAATCATGTCAGAGAGAAGTGTTATAGAAAGATTACTAGTACACAATGAGAAATGAAGCAGGGTGGCCAAAAGAAACTGTGAGGACAAATAATGGCTGCCAGCTTGAGGAGAATCATATATAATATAACCAGGTAAGAATACAGTTAAGGTTCCTTGAAAAGATGTAGCCCTGAAAAATAACTTTTAGGACCTCTGTAAATGTTGAGAACAATAGTTCTCAAACCTTTGCATGCATGAAAATCACCTGGGAATTTTGCATGTTACCACTAAAGCAGCAGCACGATTCATGAAAATCATTTGAAAGTTTTGTGAAAAACAGATTGTTGCGCCCTACCCCTAGAATTTATAATTCAGGTCTGTGGGATAGCCCTAGCCCCAGCTTTGTTTTCTTAACAAATCCCTCAGTGATACTGATGCAGACCCACTGCTCTAGGCACACCTGAACAGTCACAGGTGATGAGCTATGAGCAGTAGGCATGCAGAACTGACTGAGGGGCCCCAATCAGTCACCCTATCTTTACTTTCACCAAGCTGAAATCTGTCTCTCCACCTCTGCTTAGTCTGTCCTGGGAGGTTGGAAAGCCTCCCTGTGTCAGCTACTTCCCCAACCTCCTCCTGTTACCGTTGAGCGCAGGCTTTAAGTTAGCTAGCTTCTCCTCCAGGAAGCCTTCCGGGATCCTACATCTCTCTCATGTTCCCTCTGCATAAGCTGATCACTGTACCAATCTGTTTGCATTCTACCTCTCCCACACGACAAGTGTGTGAACTTTTCAGGGAAAGCGGCTGTTTCTGAATAGTCTTACCATCTTAAGCATTTAGCTTGGCATGTGGCACAGAAATAGGTGCTTAATAGATGTGCACCTGTAAGCACTCCATGCACCAGAAGAGTAGAAATGGAGCACATTTCTGCAGCAGAGGCTGTTTTTTTTTGTTTGTTTGTTTTTGTTTGCTTGTTTGTTTTTTGAACCAGAGTTCCAAAACACAAACTGGAAACAGGATCGGTTTCAAATTACACCTGCTAGATGTTTTATGACGCAAGACTTGTCTATCTCTCTCCATACAGATCATACATGGTGGCTGTATACTAAGATCTAACCTCAGAAACTTGTTTAATGTGACTGAATTGACATTTATACTCAAGTACAAAACTGATCACTCTTCCTATTATATAAAACAATAATTTCTATGAAAGGTTGTGATCAAAGACCCAATACCAGGAACACATCTCATTCCAGGCCTCCTGCCCCCTGTGCTAGAAGAAAAAAACCCTGGGCTTGCCCGCCCTAGATGGGAAGCAAAGATCCCAGCTGTCCAATTTCCTGCAGGCTGTCTCCTTCCACCCACTTTCCAGTCTGGTCATTTCAGACCTGTGTTCTATTTTCCTCTAGGGAAAGCTTGCCAATTTTTGAAAACAAACTCTATCTTAGTGTTACTATAGAATGAGGGAAAGACCGGCCCCTCCCTCTCTCAGATTAGCCATTGAGAGTCCTCTTGGAGCTCCCAGTCCTGTGACTGAACCCAGAGAGTGAGGATGATGGGGAGGGGGTTTCCAGCTCAGATCTGGCAGGCTATTGAGGAAGACATTTTGAGTCAGGCACAGTCTGTGAAATTGCAATGTTGAGCTCTCATTTCTTCCACAATGACACAGAGTAGGCCCACTACAGGCAAACAGGAGGAGGTTATTTCTGACCAAGAAAACAGGTTCTTTCTTGGTCCTGGTGAGATGAGCTAACAGTCCTATGTCCCAGGCATTTGAACATTACGCCCACAGGACAGGTGTCCAGCAATGTTGACATCCTGACCACAGCAAATTGCTACAATCATGTAAAAGAAATATATACCATTCTTTCCATTCCCCACATTGCCACAGCTCACAGCTCTCATGTTCTCATGAGAAAGTGCCATCCACACCCAAAATGAGACAGAGAGGGGTGGTCCTGAAACTTCTGTGAGTCCTCCTGCTCACTGTGCCCTAGCTCTTCCTCACTGTCCTTTTGAGCTTCAACAAGCAGGAACCATATAATTTGTAAAACACTCATGGGGCATGTGGCTGCTTCAGGGAGTGACAGAGAGAAGACATGCAGAAAAATGCCTCTGAATCTCCTGAGCCAGGCAGCCTCGGATTCAAATCTATCTTGCCAATTACCATGGCACTTTGCCACTCCCCTGCACTTCCACTGCTTGAACTGTGAAAGAGGAGCAGTAAAATTTAGATGCTACTTTTCAGTTATAACAATCCTCATTGGAACCACAGAATACTAACAATGTTTGGAGATTCTTCCTCAGTTCTCCCAAGGATGGCATTATAACCACCCATCTCATACTAGAAGCTTCAGAGAAGTCATTACACACAGTTTATACCTCAGGGGATTAAGGTTTAATTCTGTTAAGAAAGGCTAATAGGGAATGAGTTTAGCATCAGAGTAAACAATACCCTGCAAGTTCCCTGAGGGTTCCTGGAGAAAGGGATTAACTAGACAGAAAGAAGCAGAGCTGGGAATGAGGAGCTCAGGTGGAGTCCCAAGTCCAAGAGGAGGAGGTGGGCGAGGCAGAAGCCTGCACAGAAACAGAGACTAACTTGACAGGCTTTCCTCCTATACTGCTATTTTATTTGAGACACAAGAGGAGGAAAAACATGTAAGCATTTTGTACTAATCTATTCTTCTCTGCAAAAGAAAAATACAATTAAACATCCCAGATACTGATTTTCAAATTGCAATATACAATTTGCCTCTAGAAAGCAATGCAGTTACTGTTCTTTCCTAGTGCTTTCAAAATAACAAAAATATTTCCTTCTAAAACATCTGATTTCATACTTCTGTGATTTTTTAATCCCATCTATGCCATTACATGTCTCAAAAGCAAACATTTTTTAAATGTTTAGCTTTCCGACAAAAGAGAAAGAGTGAAAGCCACTGACAATTTCCATTCTAACTGAATGTTTCCAGCTCAGGAAAGGAAGGACTATTTTACCGCTTTGAGCAGTAAGCAGAGAGGCTAACTACCGAGTTGCAGTGCCAGCTTCAAGAGCCCTGGACAAGCATTCAGAGACCTAGGATCTAAGGCCTGCTCTACTCTCCTACTCCTATCCTTGAGATATGTCATTTTACTACTCTGGGCTACAGGTTCCTCATCTCTGGAACATAAGGTCCCTTTCAGCTATCAAGGTATCAAACTTGACCAACATTCTGCTTCGGTGTCTACAAGGGTAGAAATACTGGATTCCAACTTTCAGAAAAGTGAAAACAAGGAAACGTTCAAAAAAGCTTTAGGATTATATAATGAAATAGAGAGAAACAATACTCAAAAATCACATGACTATCGGGGGACCCTAATGGTCTGACTAGGTAAAGAGAAACTGCACTCAGTGCACAGGAGGAAATGGTTGACAATGTTTTTTTTTTTTTTAATGAAGCCTTCTTCTGGGCTTCCTGTAGCTAAGCGGGCCAGTGTATTCTCTTGAAGAAGGCAGGCTGAAGTGAGCACATACTGACATTCAGCCCAAGCAGTGTGTCCAGGCTTCCAGAGTGCCAGTGGGCAACAGCTGTTCTATATACACCGTTCTACAGGTATAGAATGTAAACCCTCAACTTGCATAAACTGCAGACTGAATAAAATGTACAAATAATGCCCTCGTTTCCAAAGCTGAATCCTAGCCAATGTCTGAGTTCAAAAGGTCATTAGACACGGAAGCTCAATGGGTTGGTGAAAAGAGGGCCTCCACCATGACAGGGCCATGAGAAAGTTGGCCTGTACCTCAACTTCTCTGAGCCTCCTTTTTTTATCTGTAAAATGGGAATAGTAAAGGCACCCACATTACTGGGATGTGAGCATTAATGAGTCATTATTGTATGTAAAGCCCTTACAAGAATGCTTGGCATCTACTAAGTATTCAATAAATGCTACCTTACAATCATAGAATATCAGTACTAACATTATTCAAGAATTGTGTATATGCTACTACTTCAAAAACAAGCAGGAACAAAAGAGGTTAAAAAGGTCCCGAAATCCAGAACCTTCCTGGGGAAACACAGTTGCAAGCAGTCTCCTCCTCCTTCATACATTCTGAAATAAAAAGGTCCACAGGGTAATGGAGGACTTGTTGAAAAAGGGGAAAAGGAATCTAGGTATGGTGGTATGAAAGATCACAGCCAAAGGAAAGGAAATAAGGTGTGCTGTGAAGGCATGTTACAGGCTGCAACTGGAAAAAGCACTTGTCAGAGGGAGAAGTAGGTAAAAGGGAAGAAAGCACAGTATGGGAGAAACTGGGGAAAGAACAGACACCCACACAAGCATAGAAGTACAAATAAAAAAGGAGAGTATCCAGCTGGGTGGGAGGAAGATGGCAAATTTGGGGGGACAAAGGAGGTAGATGAAAATTAAAATACTGAATAAGAAACAGCCACACAAAACTCTAAAGATCGGGAGGGGCAGAGGACAAGGTTCAGCAGCACATGGAAGGGTGCATAATTACCAGGCACCCAGAGAACAATGCAGAGAAGGATTTTGGAAGGTGGGGGAGGGGTACATAAAGAGAAAAGGAGCATGTTAGGGAAGGTGGGAAAGTACAATGGAGTGAAATTTCTATGCCTATTAGCAAAGGAGAGAAAAGAACTGAAAGAGTTGGAAGGGTTAATGGGGAAGAAAACACGAGACAACACGGAAAATGAAGTGCAGACAAAAACTTGGGAGAAAGAGCGGATGATAAATGAATGTGGACAGTCTTAGCAAATGCTAAATAAATTAAAATTATTGTTCTATTTATCAACAATATTAATTTAAGCGGGGAAGCAATTGCCCGAAAGGTTTTGTTGACTTGGTTTGATTTTTCGCAGTTGGGAGAGAGGGGAGATTTGCTTAGGCTCTGTAAGGGTGCAGTCAGATGGGTGGCCCGCCAGCACAGGTCACCTGAGTTCCCCCTGACGTCGGCAGCAGCGCAGGCTTCTGCCTTCCCAGGGCTAGCGTGTCAATTACCCCACCTAGTCAACAGAAATGGAACCAGACCAACTGTGGCAACATTCCCTCCAATCAGAGACTACAGACACCGGGTCCCAGTCTTTCCAGCGAAAGGAGTCCCAGTTGGGACCTGGGGGGAAACTTGCTTTCGAAGCTACTTTCTCCAATCACATCCCCTCCCGGTCTCCCGGATGGCCGCCCGAGTAGGAGCTGGCCGCACGGGTCACCGCGCCGGCGGGAGCAGAGCGTTCAAGGCTCCGGTCGCACCAGGTTCCCCGAACCTTTGTCCGCCCTCCCGCCGCAACCTCGCAGGCGGGGCCCAGCGAGTCGGCAGCTCGAGGTAAAGTTTCAGGGTAATCCCTAGACGGGTTGAGTTTGAGACGGCCTTTACCAAGAACGCCGCCTGCAAGCCCTCCCCGGGGTAACGCAGCTTCGACAGGCCAGAGGGCGGGGAGCAAGCACCTCGGAAAACCAACAGGTGGGCAGCCCCGAAAGCTCCGATGATTGCACAGAAGTGAGCACGGCATCCTTAAACTACCAAAGCTGTAGTTCGGCGCTAATTCCCCTCCCACGGTTCCCAGTTTGGCGTCCTGGATCACCGCTCCGCACCCCGCGCCCGCCCCGCAGAGCTGCTGGCCCCAGTGCAACCTCACCTCGCGCGGCTCCCACTTCAGAGAAGCCTCCAAAATCAGCGCATCCAAGATGTTCACACCTCCCAGCACTGGTCTGGGTCCCGCGGAGCTCCGAGCACGCCTGACTCTACGAGGTGCCTCAGCTCCGGTGAGTGGCCTCAGGGTAGGCGGCGGGAGGAGCAGCCGCCGGAGAAGGCGCGCGGCAGAATCCGCGCCCGCGCGGCTGCAGCCGGCTCCCCGAAGCCACGCCTCCCAACCGGCCCGACCACGCCCCCATCCCGGTTCTCCAAACACCCCCAGGCCACGCCCCTGACCCGGCGCTCCCTCTCCAGACCACTGGACCCCAACCGGGCTACATAGGCTCCTACCAGCCATTCCCAAAACCCACCCCATCTCCATCGGATATCCCCTCCCGGCCACTGGTCCCGCTATATTTCTCCCCCTCGCCTGCTCACCTCTCTTCAACTACGTACCCCCCCCACCTCCTCACTCCCTTCCACCTACCCTCAATTGCCCCATACCACCACCCTCAGCCCCTCACCCCCTGAACTCTACTTTCCCCTCCCGATCAACCCCTACCCCAGCTTCGCTGGAGGCGGGAAGAATGGCCGCGTCGTCTGGGCAACCGCCCCCCCACAGCCTCCTCGCCCCACTTCTGCCTGGGAGAGGAGTGGAGAGGAGTTCACTCTTGGGGAAAGCATCATGGCTCTCTTTAAGTCTCAAAAGAAACCCGAAGCGAGGGGATTTTAGCCTATTGGTTTCCCCAGGGTCTAGGACAAGTCTTAGCTGTACTGTTTCAGGGAATCCAATAAAAGAAATAGTACCTCTTAGTAGCTCAAGGTCTAATCGTTAATTCACATTAAAACCACAGAAGCGAAGCACAAACTCTTCAGCTTTAAAATCTGGGCCTCAAACATTCCATGATTGTTTCCTCATAGGCAACTAATGGAGTTCATAAAATAAACATCTATTCTTTGTAAAAATGTCTTTTTTAGATGGTTCATTTGAGTGGTAATGTACCAGCACTATTACAACAAAAGAGGAATGATGACCATTATTTTTAAACTAAACAATATATAAAAGTACTAAATTATCCAGTGAAAAGTCAAAACTAACTTTACATATACTTTCTAAATAGTGAAAAAGCTATTCTGTGTGATACTACCATGGTGGATGTATGTCATTTGCATTTGCCAAAACCCAGAGAATATACAACAGAAAGAGTGAACTCTTATGCACTCTTTCATCATAATGTTGTTGATTAAGACTGGTTCATCAATTGTAACAAGTGTACCACACAAATATAAGCTGTCAATAACAGGAGAAACTTGGGTGTAAGGAAATATATGAGAGTCTCCTTTCCATTCGATTTTTCTATAAATCTAAAATATCATTCTATCAATTAAAGCACACACACCAAAATATTGTTATGATCTCTGAATAGTAGAAATAAGGGCAAATTTTCATTCTATTGTTTGAGTCTATTGAAATTCCTCATTTTTTTACAATGAGCATGTATTTTTAAAGCAGATATATATAAATATATGTAAGTATATATTTAATATTTCTACTTTATATAACTTGAACAAAAACTGCATGAAATGCTCATAAATGTTAAAAAGAAATCTATTGTTAATGACCAAATATCAAGGGCTAAATTGAGAGCTTTTGTTATTTCTTTAGATTTAGCACAAATCTAAGGCGAGACTTTTTATTTTTCTTTTAAAATAAACTGTGTCTTCAAGAATCAGTTCTGGCTCCTTGGGAACCATTATTAATATTTACATGCAACCTTTTTTCTAGTAAAGAAAAACACTATTTAAAAACAAAACAAACACAAGGGATCATGAAGATGGATCACGGGTGAATTGGTGGTGGGCTACCCAAGGGGAGTACAAAATGTAAAAGACATAAATAACAATAAAAATATATATTTATATAAAAAAATAAATAAAAATAAAAACAAAACAAACACATGTTCTTAGGGAAATAGACCTAGCCAGCAGGTGAACAGATTTATAAGAGTAGTTAACATTCCACTTTCTTGATACAAGCCCCTTGGGCAAGCCCTTTACCTTTTTTGGCTTGAGCTTCAACGGGGAACCAGTGGTTACCTCTCTCTCTAGATTGCTCAGAAAATACAAAATTTTAAAACATATAAGACTGACGGTATGATCTTAGCACATATAAGTTACTTGATAATTGCCGCTACTTAAAAAATGCATTTTCAGGGCCTTCCTGGTGGCGCAGTGGTTAAGCGCTGCGCTGTGGAGCTGTCGGCAGCAGCGATGCGAGTTCGATGCCCGGCCGGGGAGATTCCCACATGGTGCAGCAGACCTCTCCTGCCGCGCCTGCTGCTCCCCTCAGCAGTGTGTTTCTGTCGATCTGCGTGTTCTGCTCCCTACTCTCTCCTAGTGAACCCTCTCACCACCCCACGCCTCTGGCCTGTACCCCAGCTTGTATGCATAAATCAATAAATCTTTTTAAAAAAATGCATTTTCAGACTTTTGGTGAGGATCTTGAGGCCCTGATATTAAGGATATTTCTGATTTTAGATTATTAACTTGTTAGGGGAAGGCAGATGATTCAAGAGAAAAATCATTGATTTGACATTGGTATCTAAACCCAGCACCATCACTAGCTATCCATCATCATAAACGGATAAGTCACAGAACTTCTTTGGATCTCACTTTCTCTTCTGTCAAGTGAGAGATTTGGATAAGCAACCTCTGCATTTCCCTCAGCTTCCATGATTGCATGGGAAACTGCAGTGTGACTTCTGAGCAAAAAACGCCTCAGTCATCCCAGTGGCTGTTCACCCTGCCTATGGGACCATCATCTCTCATCACCCTGCAAGCAAACCTGACACCTGCATACTGCCCTTCCCCACGAATGGGAATCTCCAAACATTTTGTGGAACTTTTTTCCACAGTGATCTGCTGGTACCCAATTCTGACTAGCAACTTGAACTTTTTCCATTGGCCAATCCAAAGCTTTCACCAAATATGGATCAGAACACCATTAGCGCTTTCTGCAGGCTAGCACCCAGCAATAGAAATGACCTCTCTCACTAAGTCTAAGGTATACTTTTCTTTCACATAATAACATCTCTGCAATTAAAATACATATTTCCAATAACATTTACTGAGCACTTAACATACTACATCCTTTACATTCATTATCTTATTGAAACTTCAAAGCAACTCTTGAGAGCCTATTATCCTCATTGTATAGATGGGAGGAAACAAAGTTCAGAGAAGTTGAATGAATTGCCTAAGAGCACACAGCTAGTCAGTGATTGCACGAGGGCTTGATTTCGTGCTCCCACTTCAGACACTGAAAACTGTAGTACTGTGGGTTCCTCCAAGACCCTGGAGAAGCATTGTTATACTCAGTCTGCCAAAAGTCCCCGCTTCCTCAGGGGTTTCTCAGAAAGGATAAGAGAGGAATGTGTTATAAACCAATATTTGTACCCCACAAATTCATATGTGGAGTCCAAACCCCCAATAAGGTGGTACTAAAAAGTGAGACCTTTGGAAGGTAAGTGCCTTTAGTTAAAGTCACGAAGATGGAGTCTCATGATGGCGTTAGTATTCTTATAGGAAGAGGAAGAGGGACCAAAGTGCACTCAGTCTCTTTCCTTCTCTCATTTTACCATGTGAGGACATAGCAAGAAGGCGACCATCTACCAAAAGAGGGTCCTCACCAGGAACTGAGTCTACCAGCATCTTGATCTTGGACTTCCCAGACGCCAGAACTGTGAGAAATAAATTCCTGTTGTTTAAGGCACCCAGTCTATGATATTTTGTCATGGCAGTCAAAGCTAACTAACATACAAAGGCAATTCCTTTCTCCCTTTAGGTTTTTTTTTTTTTCTTTTCTTTGAAGAGCTTCCACACAGTAACACTTCTGATCTTGGGCCCCAGTCTCTACCAACACAGGAGTTACCTGACTGGTGAGGGAAATCCATGGCTCCACCTACTGTGATAAAATTTGGAAATAATTTATGAAAAGCACAGAGGATTCATTCTTTTCTTTCCTCTTTACCCAGACTTTGGCAGGACACAGTCTGGGATCAGCGCCTCTACCTCAGAGCCAGACTGTTACCTGGGTGGGGTGACTGAAAGTCTGTACCTGGCAGGGGAAAATAAGGGATACTCAGAAAACATTAGCGAGCACTTTTTACACAGACCTAATGTCACAGTCTCCAATTGGCTTTATCAGTACTATCACTGACATTTTTATCTTCATCTCTCAGTATCCAGCTCTTATTCTTAATTGGCTGTGAAGGTGGGCAGGTGAGGGGGCTTGACTGGCCCACAACTGCTCCCAAAGTTTTAAGAAGATAAAGCCTGAGAATACCAGCCACTTCCACTCCAATTCTGTAGATGAAGGAAAATTATTTCACCTCATTAGGAGTTTCTCTTGCTCCTTATCTGACATACTATGGTGTAAGTTAAGTGTGAAAATGTATGTAAAGTCCTGGCTCAGTGCCTGGCAAATGGTGAGATGCACAATAAATGCTGGCTGTCATTATTAATTAGCATGGATAAGAAGGATTTGCTGCCTTTTATCCTACAGTTTATGAGAGCAGACATCTCTCTAACTTAAGTTTTGTAGCATGAAAGAATAATGTTGGTATTTGTCAAATTATTTTGGCACCTAAGTATCCGTTTGGGGAGGGCAGGGAGCATTTTAAAAAACTTGGGCAGAGAGAGAAAAGAATGTTCCCTTCATTTGTCTAGGAATGGGGTGTCGAGGCCAAGGGGCTGAGAGAGCCTGAGGAAAGGACCAGAAGCATCTCCAGCCACAATCCCAGTGCCCTCCGTGTGCTCAGGGAAAGGGAGCCTTTCCCTCCTGGTTCTGGAGGGAACATGATGGGCAGAACGGCCTTAAGAAAAAAAGGGGAAATGAGCAGAAAAACAGTGTCCCCAACTTTCTAACCTGTTAGCCAGAATTTGCACAGAGCCATTGGGATGAGGAAAGTAGCTGATTCCAAAGTGGCTCTCAAAGTTCTCTCAGACCCCTCAGCCCTTCGGAAACTATGAAGTTAGGGTTTGAAAATGTCCATTAACTAGGCTAGAGAGTAGACATTTCTAGATCACTTCTCTACAAGCAGAGCCTTTCTTTTTGCCTCAATTAAGCTACTCCTGTTCTCTTTGTTAAAGTGCCATCATTGACACCCTCATCTACCAGTTTTTGTTTTTTCATTCCCCCTTCATGGTGACACAGTAGGCCTGGCACCCTCTACATGGTGTGATCTCCACTCTTGGTAAGGAAGCGCTCACTTCAGCAATGGATAGATCTGGCCTAAAGTCCCCTTCTCACCTGCACTGTCTGGTGGGCCTTGAAGGAGCTCTTTTGAACCTTAGTTTCCTCATCTGTAAAATAGAAATAATACCTGCCCTGCTGTGATAGGGGGTAAATGAGATCATCTCTGTAAAAATTTTAGAATTGCCTGACCTAAGAGAATATGTATACAAATGCTGGCTAAGAGTATATACATACTCAGGCAAATCCATGTCTGCCTGGTGGACGACAGTGTTTTCTTCAAGGCTCACCTCAAGTTCATTTCTTTGAAACCTTTTCTGACTTCCTTAGGTAGTTCATTACTTCCTTAGGTAGTTCATATTTGGTGACACCCTAAAATCTCAGACAAATACTTGTTTTAGCTCTAACCAAAGAGATTGTGAGCAACTAGAGGGTAATAATTAAGTTAATAAGTAATTATGTAAATAAATAAATAGACTTGAGTTTACTTTTTAGTGTAGTTTTTGGTTCTACAGAAAAACTGATCAGAGAGTAGAGCCCCCACATGCCCTCTTACCTCCCCACCCCTGACAGTTTTCCTTAATATTAACATCTTATATCATTGTTATGCATGTTATAATTGAAGAATCAAAATAATACACTGTTATTCACTACATCCATAGTTTACACTGGGTTCAAGCTGCAGGTTTTGCAGCCCTGTGGGTTTTGACAAATGCAGAATATCATGTATCTACCCCCGCAGAATCACAGAGAATAGTGTCACTACCCTAAACATTCTTTCTGCTCCACCTATTCATTCCTCCCTCCCCTCTCACGCTTGCTAACCACTGGTCTTTATACTATTTCCATAGTTTTGACTTTCCCAATATGGTCTATTCTTGGGAACATACAGTATGTAGCCTTAACATTTAATTACTTTATATTTGATGGCTTCCTAAGACTTCAGACGCACACATTTATTCTGGCACTAATCAAAGTATGATTGCCTTTGCTTATTTACTCTGGGATCTCCCATAACATTAGGTACATGGTAGGTACTAAGTAATCATTAAGATAATAAAAGTGATAATAATAATGCACTATTAATTCCCACTATATGCTTAAAGGTATATTACAAACACAAAGCACAGAATGAAAAAGAAACCATTTCTAAAAAGTTTCTAAAGTCAGGTATCTAACAGTGTAAGCAGGCTGCAGTTCTTTTTGCCTGATTTTTATAAGTCCTATTGAAAAAATAATTTTTAACACTCAAACTTTCATTTATCCTTATTTTATATAAACATAAAATGAAATTAGGCCTAGCCAATATTAATCATATGGACTGACATCAGGATCTTCAGGTCAGTCCAATATCTCACCAAACTGTCTACTCTGTCCTGGTTAAGTAGATTTCTGAACCATACTAAGTACTTGTGCCAAGCCCAAATGGACCAAAGGTCATTTTGTAAGGAGACAGAACTTTAAAGATAACATCAATAATCCAATATAATGACAGAAGATACATTTCTCCTACTCCTGGCAAGGCTTTTTTCTAATTTTATTTTTTTTTCTTAAAGTAATATTGCATTGTAATATTATATGTTTCATGTGTGTATTGTTGAGAAACAGAGATTTTTCTCATCTCTGAAATTCTAAGCACACTCCTAATAAACACCCACATAGCCCACAACTATAATTTGAAATGGTTCTTGTGACCAGTGTTGAATTTTGGCTGTGATCAAACTCTTCCATTTTAAAACCCACTGACTTCAAAAATTTAGGAGAACAGATGGTAGAGAACCAGATGACTCTCTGTTTACTTAAAAACAGGCTTTGAACAATGAGGAACAAGTTAAGGAAACAATTATGCTACAGTATATTTTAGAGCAGATGGGAATATTAACTAAGGAATATTCAAACCTCTAGACCTGGGTTGCAAAGGAGGATGAATAAACACCTGTGGTAGGAAAATGGACTATAATAATAGAGTTAGATTTTTCAGGATTTTAGAAAACATTGGTAAAAGTATCCATTGACCAAACTCAATTAGAATAATCCTTAGACAGAAAGTCAGGGGTTCTAGCACCTTCTTGGATTTGTTGCATTATTTGAGATATACAAACTGATCCCTAAACATTTTTCAGAATCAAACTGGTAATTTTAGAAGTATTAACCTGGTAATCTTTACAAGTATTAAACATTATGCTAGCTACCATTCTATAAGCCAGAGTATTCTTTGGGCTTTACCTCCATCCTTTCATTCAATCTTCAGAGGAAACCCCAACTTTTGATAGCAGATAAAGCTGGGTATGAATACCACCCCTATCACTTAGGAGTTAAGTGACTTAGAGAAAGTTACTGTATATCTCTTAGCCTCAGGATTTTTAAACATTGAGGTACAACTTAGATATGGTAGCTCTATATGTGCGTGTTGGATCTATTCTGAGATGAACCCCGGTGATGCCCACCTCTTGGTGTTTATGTCTTTGTGTAAGCCAATTGCCGTGACTGCAGACAGAATTTGCAATTTTCACCTAGCCAATAGAATATAGCAAAAGTGAGAGGCAATCACTCCCATGATTACGTTACATTACATTATTTTATATTAGGACCCCATATACACAGACTGGAGGTAGAGACTCACTGCTAACTTGATGAAATAAGTGGTCATGTTGGAGAGGTCTCTAAGGAAGGAACTATGGGCAGTCTTTTAGGACTGGGGCGGTCAGCCATCCAAAATCTGGGGGTCTCGGTCACAGATTCACAGGGAAATAAATTCTGTTAACAACTTAAATGAGCTTGGGAGCAGGTCCGTCCCCCCTCAGGATTCCAGATCAGAACATGTGTCAGCCGATATCTTGATTCCATTTCTGAGTGGAGGACGCGATAAGCTGTTCTTGAACTTGCTTTCAGTAGCAAAATAAAAATCAAAAAACAAAAAGACAAACAAAAAACCCCCACCTCTTTTGGTTATATACCCAGGAGTGGCATGGTTTATAGAATTGTCATGTTTACCTTGAGTTGGTATGACCAGCCAAACATTTTTTTCGAGATTGTTGTATCATTTCACCTCTCCACAAATGACACAATAGACTACTAAGTGCTCCAGCACCCTCACTAATGCTGGGTATTGTCTCAGTCTCAGTTTTCCCTTAAACAAATAGGGAAACCCAACACCCAGAGTTGTTATGAACATCAAGTGAGAACATATACAGATTTCCTCATAAAATAATGTCTCGTTGATAAATGGTAGATATTTCTTTTCAATTTTCTTTCCAGGTCACACAAGTAGAAATGACTAGGTGGAAATTCATACTCCACAGGATGAAATCTATGCTCTGTCCTCTTTCCACCATATCTCCACCAGCCCACTTCCCAGGCATTTTTAATGGCCATTAATCCCCACAAATAATTCAAAATGACCTCTTCTTAGAGGCTCTGTCCTTCTATATAGATCCCAAGAAAGCATGTGCTATTTCCATATCACTTTAAAAGATAAATAGAATTGCAACGCAATAATGTGAATTGTACCTGTGATTTCTCTTACAGAAAACATCCCTACTCTCCATTGAGTAACTCACTATAGTCTTGCCTCTAACAAATATCTTTTGTTGAAAGTGGTTTTGGCTTCCTTTGCTAATTTCATTATCTAAAGAACTTACTTTATTCATGGTTAGTCCCAAATCATCAACTTCTTCACTTTTCTGCCATATATTAGCAGACTATGTATTATTTATTCCTTGTCTATGTAATAAGAACCAGGTCCTCTTCGCAAAGGAAATGGGACATGAGGGTTGTGTGTTGATGGTGGTGAAAAAGAAATACATTAAGTGTACCATGAATGAACAAGTGTATATAAAGAGAGGGCAATGTGAACCAGGCAACCCAAGACAGGACAGCAGATGGATAATGTAGGTCTCACAGTGGAAGTCCCAGGACCACACACATGCCTATTTGGAAATCCCAAAGACCTACCAGCCAGTCTAGCATTAAGGTATATTTGCCAAAAGGCTGATGTGTTTGTAATGCATTGGAAATGTTATAACGTTGATTTAATGTTTGGGGGTTGGGGTGAGGGAGGACTGCAGATAAAATAAAAGTCAGATTGAGGACACCATCTAGACAGGATCCCCTAGTCTCCTCAGAGAACATAATTAGACATCAGCGTAGATGTAATACAGATTTTTTTCACACACGTGTTCAGTATTGCTTTTTGTTTTGTACATTTGTCTTTATCACATTCAGCTACATTGTATATTGAAAATAAGTAAGAGAGGGGCCTCCCTGGCCTAGGGGTTAAGTTCCAGCACTATCACTACTAAGGCCTGAGTTCTAGCCCCACCCAGGGAGCTAACCCACACACAGTATATTTCAGTAAATCTGCCTATTCTGCTCCCCACTATGTCTCTGGTGAATCCTCTTATCCCCTGCACCTCCAGCCCACACCCTAGTTTTTCTATGCAAAAATAAATAAATAAGAACATAAGTAAGAGAAGAAGAGCAGTTTCAGTTAAATGTAAATGTGCAAAAGAAAAGAGATAGTCAATACTCAGGGCCTGAACCCTGGGAAAGAGAAAAAAAAAAAAAAAAACCACTTGACATGTGTAAACTCCTCCAGGACAGATACGTGGACTCTCTCATCATGTTAGCCCAGAGCCTTGCTCAGTGACCTCTGGTGTATGAGGAATGGACAGTATGTGAATGAAGATAGGGCAATAATGAGAGACAGGAGGCCCTGGGAGCAGCTCTGTCAAGTGTTTGTGGACATCATGGCATGCTTCCTGCCATGTTGCTGTAGAGGATTTTGTTTGTTTTTTTTTTTTTTAAGATGTGATTAACATTTAAATCATTAGACCTTCAATAAAGCAGATTATTCTTCATAATGAAGTTGGGCCTCAACCTCAAGGTCTTATAAGCAAAAATAAAACTTTCCTAAGAAAAAGGGATTTGAGCTCAAGACTATAACATACCTCACATCCCACCATGCTGGCCAATTTTATAACCTCTTGCCATGGCTTCTGATTTTAGAGAGTCAAAAACTGTAGCTTCATCATAAGAATGGTGTGTGTGCATGTGTTTAAAATTTTTTTTGTCAAATTATACATGCAAAAAAGTGTTCAAACCACAGGAGTATCCATTCAACTGAATGAACACTACCCACACCCAGATCAAGAAATAGAAACGTGTTTTATTAATGAGCAACAATGAGAAGTGTCAACTTCTTGGGGCGAGGTAGAGTAACAACTCAATAAAATTACTTACTGTAACGTCAAGGCAACTAAAAGCCCTGTATATAGTCGTCAAGGAGGAAATAGGTCGGAAAAATATGCTTTGTGATGGAGCAATGGAAGAATGAAAGTAAAGAGAGAGATCCTCTTAAGAGAAAACTGGGTTATGGGAGTCTCTGCCTTAGTGTGTGGTCCCCTGTCCTTCCCGGGGAGCTTGTCAGAAATGCAAATACTCCTGCCCACCCCAGGCCTATTTTATCAAAACTCCAAGAGTGGGGTCAGCAGCTTTTCTGTTAATAATTCCTCCTGGGGATTCTGATTCCTGCTAAAAGTGTGAGAACTGTTTAGCGCATATAGTAGGTTCAGGTGAAAGAGAAAATGAAGACAAACCTTATCACCAAGTGTTACTTCCCATCCGTTTTTTTCTAAAAGCCCATTCACCTTTCCTAAAAATCACTTACTCTGCCTAAGAGATCTGTATCTCTCCTTCTCTTTCCCTGTTCAGATGGTGCTTACATTCTGAACTCCAAAACCAGCTTGGGAAGTTACTCATGTTCCCTGAGTATCTTCAATGCACACAGGAGGTAGAGTTGTTTAAACTTCTCATTGCCTTTTTCTTGTTAATTTGTCTTTATTACAAGAATCTCAGCTAAGAACTCAGAAAAGTAGAGGGAATTTTTTCCCTCCCCTATAATACCTATCTCCTGGACAGGATTATTTGATTCAGATAGAAAATAGAATTGAAATTAAAGACAGCAACATAGGAACCCTATCTTAGTTGTGACTATGCCACCTGCCCTCATAGACTTGGACCCACCAGCCCCCACTATCAAATGAGTCAGGAGGGGGCAGGAGGCATTTTAGAGCCGTGAAGAAGGACCCAGTTCTCTTCATGGCCAGCACTTCTACTCACCATTTTCTGACATGACCATTGTCCATTCATATACATAAATATCAGATTTATCCAGGACCCAACTGCACTGCAAGACCCACGCAAGAGCCATCCTCACACCTTCTCTGCCTGAGAAGCCAGCCCTGCGATTCTCCACTTAGTAAATCAAGGCTGTTCCTCCTTCAAGTTCACATTAACCCCATGCTCCCCACTTTTTTTTTTAGAATTATGTCTATATCTCCACCACCAGCCTGCAAACTTCTTGAATTTCTGACATACAGTATCATAGTCATATCATAGTAGGCATTCAACAAATATTATTGAATAAATTGGACTGGAAAAGATTGGCAAGGATTGGAGAGATTTTTAAGCAGTCATATCCATGGTCGTATGATGGGTAAGTGGCTGCACTAAGATTCAATGCAATTTTTTAGCTCTAAATTCAGGACTATTGCCATTTCACCCCAGCTGACGGACATATCAGGAGCATGGGGTGCTTTGGGGGCATCTCTGATCCCTGAGTAGTTGGTGGTGAAAGCCAATGAACATCAGAACCAACCAGAGACCACCTATTCAGCGTCTACAATAGGCAAAACAGGACACAAAATCCTCGTTGACTAAAATGGAAGGTCCAGAAACAGATGAGAGATGAAATGTCAGAATGTTTCTCAACCTTCTGACTACAACCCACAATAAGAAATATATTTTTACATTGTAATTCAGTATATACATTTTTGAACTTAGACACATAGAGAAAATATTTACAAATAATGTGAACATTCTGAAATTCTCTACCCTATCTTACACTCTTCTATTTGGTTCTGGAGGGCTCAACAATGGATGAGTCCCACAGGTCAAAAAACACAACAGTGATCATTGTGTGGCAACTCGAAGGTATGATAATAAACAGAAGTGACACTCCTTTTCCTGCTCTTTTTCTTCTTCTTTTTTTTTTAAAGATTTATTTATTTATACATACAAGCTGGGGGTACAGGCCAGAGTTGTGGGGTGGCAAGAGGGTTCACCAGAGACAGAGTGGGGAGCAAAACAGGCAGATCAGAAATACACTGCTGAAGGGAGCAGCGGGCGAGGCAGGAGAGGTCTGCCGCACCATGTGGGATTCTCCCCAACTGGGCGTCGAACTCACATTGCGCGCTGCTGACAGCTCCACAGTGCAGCACTTAACCACTGCACCACCAGGGAGGCCCCTTCCTTCTTCCTTTTTGCCATCTTCTCTTCTGCCTTTAATGCAAGGGAATTGGTTTCAACTGGTGATCCACTTATGCCTACCTTCCAAATAAATAGATGCTATTTCCCTATCTATGGTAAATTCTAATTGTAACTTTACACTACTGGAAATTTTATCCATACAATATCACCGACACCGTAAGTTCTGTGTTATCCTATAACTGGAAAGGTTTTTCTCTTCTGTTTTAATATTTCCATAAAATAGAAAGTCCAAGTACTCAATTTTGATTATTATTCAAGTCTAGACACCCAGGGAATTAGATTAATATTATATTTACAAGGCCCTCAGAAGTATAGGAATTCACCTAAATCCTGGATCCCAGTTGAGTCTCTGAGCCCCTTACCTCCTCAGTCACAAATAATTTTTCTGAATGGTAGAATATAATATTCAAATTTTCATCCTACTTCTTGTTTGTAGATGGAGTTTGCATTCCAGCCAGGCTAGTCACCACCGCTGAATCCCAGTCCTCCTGTCTGTGGCAGGCTGAGTAGGGCCTTTCTTTACTTGTAGAAATGCTCATGGAAACCATGAATAATAAACAAATGGCTCTACTGGAATTGACAACAACTCCTGTGACCTTACTTCCCTCCATCCTCAAGCTTTCAGTTCTGGCCTCTTCAAGCTTTCCACAGCTCTGCACACGCACTCAGGCTAGAACAGCACACTTGTGTTTATGGTTTTTGTTTATCCAGTTTGTTTGGTCGATTAACTATGTGTATAATGTAAATAGTTGTAGGCACAGGAGAACGGCTGGGCCAGTTTCTTAGTTTCTCATCTCTCCAGTTAAGTACCCTGCCTGGTTTTCAGCCTCTGCTCAATTCTACTACAAATGATGACATATGGAATTGTGCTGTGTGGACCAGGTGTTCAGATTTGGTGCCTTCTGTCAGGCCCTCCTCCAGCAGAAAACTGGACTTGGCCACATTTCTAAGGTTGTCATTGGACTGCCATACTAAGTTCTGCCTCAACTTTTCTTTCAACTCCATGGGCATTTCTGCTATGATGTGATGCTTACATGTGTTTCTAAATAGATAAACAAACCCCCTCTTCTTCTATAATTGTGCACAAAAGATAGCAAGGGATCATGGGAAAAGCAGGGCTGAGGCAGACCACCCAAACCCTTATAATTTTATTACCAGAGCCCTAATGAAATTACAATAACCCTTAAAAAAAAAAAGATAGTTTAAAGGTCATGCTAGATGCCTAGCAAAGACACGCAACAGCCAATATAAGACTTCATCTTTTTAAAAGGTAGGAATGAAAATTAGGCACACGAACAGATATTTGAACACCCATGTTCATTACAACATGTTTTACAACAGCCAAGAATGTCCACAATGGATGAATTGATAAACAAAATGTAGTGTAGCCATACAATGGAATATTATTCACCTTTAAAGGAAGCTCTGACACATGCTACAACATGGATGAACCTTGAGGACATAATGCTCAGTGAAATAAGCCAGTCTAGGAAATAAAACCACTATGTGATTCCAGTTACATTAGATACTTAGAGTAGTTGAAATCAGAAACACAGAGTAGAAAAAGAGAAAGAAGGAAGGGTGAGGCACAAAGGGCACAGGGTCCCAAATCTCTGGCACTTGCAACTGCCCTAAACACTAAGGACTTTCTGGGACCCTTCACTGAGAGGTATTCCTTGGTTTGGAATGAGCCAAAAAACCCCAAATGCCCTGGGAGTGACTCTCTTTGAGAGCAGCAAGGAACTGCGGCTAAATACCTCCCTTCCTCCCTCATGCCTTGCCTGCTCTCACACAGGCACTTCTGGACAAATCTCCCAGAGAAATGACCTCAGATCAAACTGTGGTCTCGGCTTCTGGATGAATCCAACTTGAGGTGCCAGTTATGATCAGTAAAGGCCAGGACTGGACTGAGAGCTGCATGGGCAGGAGGAGAAGACCCTGGTGGATCGTGAGTTTCTGTTAACAGAGAAAGAGCAAGATGCCAGCTTAGCCTTCTCTCACATTTCTCCAAGGGAGGGAAATGAGTGACCTCCTAAGGGAATCTTGGAAACCTGGAATCACAGAAACATGATTTCAAGCTCTAAGTTATTTGAGTGATCTACCAAATTCCTGAAAAGGGTAGAAAAAATATTTTTCAAAAAGTGATTAGCTTTTAAAGGGCAAATTCCTACACTCACATAAAAAGTCAATGTAAAACATTTTTACATGTGCTGAGAAGAGCACACTATCTCTTCTGCAGTATTTCTGTTCAAAATGCACAATCTCAATCCTATATGAGAAAAATTTTCAGACAAACCTAAATTGAGGGAATAACTGGCTGTCAAGGTCATGAAAAATAATGAAAGGAGGAAGAAGTGTAATAGTTTGGAGAAAACAGTTTAACTTAACAGTGTAATGTGAGATCCTGGATTGAATTCTGAATCAGACAACAGAAGTTTATGAATTCCAAATGAAGCCTGTAGATTAGTAAATAGTGTTGTCTAAATGTTATTATCTTGATTTGATCACTGTGATCATGTCAGATGTTATCACTAGGGGAAGCTGTGTGAAGGCCGTATGGGGATATTATCCTCTATGTACAACACAGTTGTAATTCTAAAATTATTGTAACATAAGTGCAAAAAACCTTTCCTTCAAATGATTATCACTCTTTCAAATTGCCCTAGCATCTGGACTATAAATTATAGTTGGGAAAAACTTGCTGGATTATTTATGGCAAAATGTAAAAGTATGGGGAGAAGACACTGCCTGGTATACTTTTTATAATCACACAGGCTGGAACATCCATAGTAATATTTCTAAGTCATGTTTATCTGGTTCTTGGAAACACTGTTTTTAGGGTGTTGTTTCTACAAGGTTCATCTGAGAGACCTGAACCAGGTGGGTAGAGAGCTACAAGGAGATCTAAGGCCCCATTTGCTGGCCCAAGTTAAATGGCAGTTTTTAAGAAAAGGAAAATACCAGACTTGCCAAAGTGGTGGTTAGTCTGCTCTGAAATAGCACATTACCACCCTTGAAGTGAAGCATGAATTAGAAGAAAAATTGATAATGTTCACTTAATGATATATCTGGATCTCTTTTTCTTATCCATCTGAGTTTTCACAGTAAGTAACGTAAAAAGCAATGACTTTTACAGGTTGCCCTATTTCTTACTTACTTAACATTCTTTAAATAGCTCTTTTATAGTAGATACAAGGTTGCGAGGATTAATAAACTCAGACTATTCCCTCATGAAGTATTCCTCTTCTAACAGAGTCTACCCTAATTGTTACATTATATGATATATGTCAATTGCTATATTGATGACCTCTTTAATAGAGAAGAATATAAAGTATTCTTGGAACAAAGGAGAGAGTAGGATTACTTCAGTTGGAGAAGTCAAGTAAGGCTTTGAGGAATAAGTAAGAGTTTGTCAGGTACAGAAGGAAGTGTAGACTTTTCAATATCTCAGAAAATGTTCAAAAGTTGAGTATGGCTGGAAAGTCCAGGCAATCAGGAAATGGTGGAAGATTCAAAAGCATTTTTATGAGCCGATGTTCAAAAGTGACCTCTAACAAATAGATTTTTAAAACATTAATTCCCACCACTCCCTTCAAAATGATATGAAACAAACAAACAAAAAAAGCGGTGGTGGTCACTTGTTTGAAATGTGGCAGAGGTCCAGCTGAGAAGGGAATCCTGGGCTCATCAGTAAAGAACTCAGAAAAATTAACTCAAATTTCATGGGCCCACCCATCTCATTATATTATCATCCTTGACTTTTTCCTGTAAATGATTCACAATGTCTAGTATAATTTTAGTTTTGTATATTTAATAAATGACAGATAATTGTTTCAGAAGGACGTACACACAAATGGAAATACACATCAAATCCATCTTTTGAACAAGAACATTGACCTTGGCAGAGAGAGGTTGGCTCTTGATGCAAAGAGTTCTCCTTCTAACCCTATTTGTTTTGGGTTCCGGAATTTCTTACCCCAGCTCCCACCAAAGGTTTTGTTTACAGAGGACTTTGAAGATGAAAACTTCATGGTTGAAGCATTGAAGCACTAGTTTCACTCCAACATCAATAAGGCTTTTATATTTTGAAAATATCCTCTTATGGTAGGGAGAATGAAGTGTGCATTGATATTTGAGTATCTGAGTATCTGTCAGAGTTCTTGATCTTCTCTGGATTCAACACAAATTCAAGGATAACAGTGGTGTGAATAAAAACTGACTTTAACCTGAAGTAGTAGGCTTGTGTCTAGTAAACACAAAACAGAAGAAGCATTAATCCCTACACACGTGCACCTGGAAACTGAAGCAAATGGACTTAACATATTATGGCATTTGAGGCCATAGGTTATGAGAACTGGAAAGAACCTTCAAGGGTCTCTATACCATGCACAGCACATATTTTGGAAGAACAGTTATGTCAATCAGGCAAATTGTTCTGAGTTACAGAGCTATGCAGTGCCAGACCATCGGACTCAAAGGAGAATATACTGTTCACTTCTACCTTACTAAACTATATAGTTCACTAGTTTATGTTTTAAAATTTGGAGAACACAAGGGGAATACAAGGTGAAGATCGAGGCAGGAATTGCAGGAACGCAGGTATAAGCCAAAGAACACTGAAGATTGCTGGCAACCAGCAGAGGCTAGAAGAGGCAAGGAAGGAGACTCACCTAGAGCCTTCAGAGAGAGAACTTTCAGTCAAGACTTCTAACCTCCAGAACTGTGAGAGAATTTACAGTGCTTTAAAGCACTCGGATTATGGCAATTTGTTCTGACATAACTAGGAAATTAATACAAGTATGCTATTAAATAAAATGCTAAAATCCATTAGTATGTCAAAAAGATTTAGAATATTTAATAACCAAAAAAATATAATTATTAACCCACAGAAAAAAATTCTACATAATATCAACTATCAATGCAGGTCCAGTTGTGGGGAAACTGACATGCTTAAACATTGCTGAAGGAAGTATAGAATTGGTTCAATCCCACAGAGAAACAATTTATCAACTCTTACTCAGTAATACTGACCAGGTTCAAAAGGAACAGAGTAAACTTTCAAGAACACACAGTAACAAAACGCAGTTAGACACATTACTCAGCTCAAAATCTCTTAAGTAGCATTTAGTTACTGGCCCCTCTGACCCTCCTCCTCCACAACCCATCCTCTCCTGGGGCACATAAAATTCTCAAGCAAAAGTCCAAGAGCACAAAACTTCTTGGTGAAATTTATTATTACTTTTTGATATTGCTTCTTGATAATGTTTTATTTAAGAGTTTTTATTCCAAAACCTCATTGTAGACTTAAAAATTGTAATAAACACAATATTCTGCAGCTTTTATACATTCTCTGTTACAGAATTATTTTCTCACAGAAATCACAAGGATGAATTCTAGCTTTCCAATTTTACTGAAGAAAACACTGAGGCTCAGATACTTTAAGAGGCTTGAACTTGGCCCCTAGACTAATCAGAGGTGACCCCAGGACTAGAACACACATCTTTTGCCTCAGTTCAGTGGTTTTTCACTCCCTTATGGGGATAGGAAGGTCTTTGCACTGACTTTCCAAGTTGGAGCACACTGAGGGAGGTTAAATGATTTTGCAAGTTTAATTTGTGCAATTTAACTGCATACTGCAATTAAAAGATATCTAAACTCTGCACTCTATGACCTTATCTTTCGTAAGTAACTAAGACTGGATATTTGATTCAGTTTCCACAGATTATTTGTAACCAAGTCCATTCAGCCTTTCTGACTAAACACAGTAAGCCCAGAGGTCTACAAAATTGGTGGGCATTGTGAGACTCTTCATTCAGCATTCGAAGGTTTAGAATCAGAATTTATCTAATAAATTTTCTGAGTTTCCTAGTTTTTCCTGCCCATGATTTTTAATTTAAAAAATAAGGAATTTTTGTGGCCTGGTAGTGAAAGACCATTCAGAATCTCACACAAATAATTTCCTATTAATAAATAGCTTCAGGACAAGTCTCTCACACAACCCAACCAGCTTAATGTTCCCTGTATAGCTTCTGAGTTGACTGCTGTTTATTTATTTAATGTATTTTTTTATTGAATCAACATGGGTTTACAATACTGTGTATGATTCAGAGACATAGAATCACACTTTTTCAGGTGTATGTCACCATACTGCTATTTAAAGGGCAACCAAGAATATCTCAATTTGGCCCAAGAAAGTGAACACATTGTTTTCAGGAGATAAAAGGATTTTTCTAAAAAGAAGTATCCCTAGCTCCGTTTTCTTTCAGATTATCCTAGATTTGCAAATATTTGCTAGACTAACATGCATGCTTGCCTTATCAGGAAAATGAATCACTCTAGAGGATTCTAGCTTGAGTATCACTCTCAGTACAAAACCATTAATATTTCATTATGTTCCCTTTATCCAGCACTAATTCTGAGGCTTAGCAAAAAGCTCTTCATTGGAGAAATGTATTCTATCTAAAATTACTGCAAAGTGGGCCTCCCTGGTGGCACAGTGGTTGAGCGCTGCGCTGTGGAGCTGTCTGCAGCACGCGATGTGAGTTCGACGCCCAACTGGGGAGAATCCCACATGGTGTGGCAGACCTCTCCTGCCTCGCCTGCTGCTCCCCTCAGCAGTGTATTTCTGATCTGCCTGTTCTGCTCCCCATTCTGTCTCTGGTGAACCCTCCCACCGCCCCACTCCTCTGACCTGTACCCCAGCTTGTATGTATAAATAAATAAATCTTAAAAAAAAATTACTGCAAAGTGTGAAAATGAAGCACATGGTATAATATTCAATCTCTAAGTGATGGTCTTTTGTAAAAGGAATTGAACTCCTAATTTAGGAGATTATTTTAATCTTGAACAATATGATTTGATAGAACACAGAGCCTTTAAATCTCTGTTAAAAATACATATTTGTTTAAAAATAGACAAGCTGTCTCTTAGCCAATTGTTGCAAATCCTAGAAGGGGGAAAGGGAAATTTTTCTTTCTGACTTTGATGACTTTATTAGATTGCTAAGGCTGTCAGAACAAAGCACCACCAGTCTGAATGACTAAAAACCCAGAAATTTATTTTCTTGCAGTTTGGAAGGCTAGAAATTAAAGAATAAGTTTTCAAGAAGGTTGGTTCCCTTGAGTGAATGATCTGTTTCAGGCCTCTCTCCTTGGCTTGTAGATGACCACCCTTTTTCCCTCTGTCCTTACTTCATCTTCCTATTATATGTTTGTCTCTAGGCCCAAATTTCCCCTTTCTGGAACGATGCCAGTCATCTAGGCCCACTCTAAAGACAACATCTTAACTAATTACATCTACTATTTCCAAATCTACTTTTTCCAAATAAGGTTATTTTTCCAAATAAGGTTATATTCTGAGGTCCTGGAGGTTAGGTCTTCAACATACAAAGGTTGGGGGGGGGGGGGAGGAGAGCATGCAATTCAACCTATAACAAGAAGTAAAACTATCCTGAATTTGCCCATAAAATCATTAAACTGAGTCTTTATATTTCATAGGCTCAGAAGGCAATGTTGGCATTTCCAATGGCTAGGACAGTGGATTCAACTAGGAAACACAAGGGTTTCTCCTCTAGCTCTCCAAGGAACAGGCTAAGTTGAAGGAAATATTGCTGAGCTAAGAAGGACCAATTCTTGTACTTGAATGTCAAGCTGGCTGGTGACTTGGATGAAACAACTTACACTCCACAGAAAATATTCTATATTACCAAGAACTTAAGTTTCATCTCTGCTATCTTGGTGAAAGCTTACAAGGATCTAGTGAATAAGAGTAGCCACCTGTTTTGGATGAGAAAATTGAGACCGAGAAAAGTCGAATGACTAACTGACATTGCAGTGTACGCAAGTGCCAGGGCCAAGACTAACCCAGAATTTCTGACATCTGAAAACAATATCAGCGTTTTCCCCTCCAACTTGATGGCTGAAGTTTCCTGCAGATTGCAAAGGTCATTTCCAGTTCAAAATATAATGTCACATTGAACCTCTCATCCACTCTAGGTGAAGATATAAACAACCTTCTTGCCCCTTGCTCTATGATGACAACACAAAACTGAAGAGTTTGGACTCACTGATGTCTTACTGCAGAAGACAGTCTCTTGGCCAGGAGAGTTGCTTCTCAAAGCATTCCCCACTCTCCTAGCATTCCTGCAAATGGGTGAGTGTGATTCCTTTTCTGGGAGAAGGATGCCAGCATTTCAGCAGCTCCTCTTAGAAGTCAGCAGTTCTTAAACCTGTAAGAACCACTGGTCCATCAGGATGGCATGTCCAAGGTCTCTACTGATGTTTCCTTGCCCTTCTCTCCCTAAAAGTGACCAAGTCTGCTCTCCCCAGAAAGCATTTCCCAGTGGGGTGCCTTTGCTGCTCCCAGTGTGGCCTGAACCACCAAAAGGGGACCTGCTGCTCTGTGTATCAGTTCAACCTCTATGCACGTGCCTCTGTGAGAAACCACAGCAGAAGCCAGCCCCAGAGCTTACCAGTCCTTTGAGCTTCAGGCCAGACCCCAGGGAATCCCTGGGCAGAAGTACTCACTGCGAGGGTGGCTGGGCTCTTAGGGTTTGTGGTGTGAATTTAGCATGTTTTGGAAGACTCTCCGAGAATAATACAACCGTTCCATCAAGGGCTGGCTCTGTTATGCTCTGGATCAAGGCAAAGTCATCCTCACATCAGGCATGGAAATTCCTAAGGTCTAAGGACTCAGCCAATTACACAGCTTTTGAAGTGCTCTTCTGTTATTGTGCCTGGCAGGGTATCACCTGGGCATCATTCTGCCTCTCTCCTCTTTTTGGACCATTTGTTACCTCTCCCTACCCATTCCTGACCTCCTGCCAGGAACCACAAATACCACATGCCTCTGGAAAGTATGTGGAATCATAGCTACAAGCAAGTGCTGGAGTCAGCTGTCTCCTAGACAAAGAGAGTTTAAAAAAGCTTCAGTGAAATGCCCAGCCAAAATGCTGTCTGTCTGTCCAACACTGAGCCCTAACCTTTCCTGGAAGTCACATCCACTCTAGATGTCTTGCTAGTGCCAGTGTCCCCACTTGATGATTTGTCTGTTCTCTGGCCCCTTCAGAGCAGAACTCTACTTTCTCTTGCCATTTTCTTTTTAATTTATTTATTTATGCATACAAAAACTGGGAAGCAGGCCAGAAGTAGGGGGTGGAGGGTGAGAGGATTCACCAGAGACAGAGTGGGGAGCAGAACAGGTGGATCTACTGAAATACACTGCTAAGGGGAGCAGAGGGCAAGACAGGAGAGGTCTGCTGCACCATGTGGGAAGCTCCCTGGCCGGGGATCGAACTCATGCTCCAGTGGCTGCAGATAGCTTCATAGGCTGAGACTTAACCCCTGAGCCACCAGGGAGGCCCTCTTGCCATTTTCTTTTGCACAGCCTTGCTGCTACTGTCTGCCCTGTGCACTAGTTACGTGCGTGGGGCCAGCCTCTCCCCCAAGGCATCTGCGAATGTCTCTGCAGCTCTCCACTTGGCCGGAGCAGTGCTCCTCCTACCCACCTGTTACTACGGAATCCTAGGACACCTTTTGGCCTACCCACCACCTGCTGCTTGCCTCTGGCAATTGCCTTGTACCTGCATGACCAGCTTTTCTTCCTCACCTTCAGGTATATCTAGCACCTGCCCCCTTGGTCAGAATATCTATTTCCATTTCTACTGTCTTTCTTCCTTGTACCTACTGAAATTAATCCTTTTGAAGCCATGGGTGCTGGTATGGACATTTACATGCAAGTTGCAGATGTAAAGACTATAATGTTATTTCCTATGATTGATCTTAAATGATCCAAGAGCTTCTACTTCCACTTAGGGGTAGAAAAAAATTTAGCATCGTTATTGTGGTTTTATATTGTCTCTCTTAGGCTAATTCAACCTCTTGAGACAAATACTCAGTCTCTCAAGTTTTTCTTTGTACAGCATTTCATTTGGGCATAAGGAAAGTTTCAGAGCAGTGGTTGATCTCTCTGTGGTCATCTGACCCTCACAGGCTCCACAGTCTCACCCCCAGGACTTTGGGTGCCTGTGTATCTTGGTTACATCTGCTGCTGGACCCACCTTTCCATAGGGGAGCGTGAATGGTCTATTTTTGGTGCCAGCCCCTCCCTCCTTTCGGTTGTAACAGCCACACATGCTATATCCACCTTGTCCCGACACCAAGTCCCTTCTGATGTCACCAACCCTCTTTGCCCATCTGCCTGCCTCAATGCAGCAGGAGGAATTTCTTGATCCTCTTCCCTGGCCACAATTTACAGGCCCTGGGAATCTGCTCGTGACATGAAGGATGTCATCATTCACCATTTCTGCCCCAGAACAGCCACACAAGTGAGGACTGGGATGAACTCTCTCTGATTTTTGGATGCCCTCTAACCTACTTGGGGTGTCTAAGTATCTTTTCTTCACACTGTGGGTTCAACACTCACCCTCACAGCACCTGGGGTTAAGGTTCAAAAGGAGACAACAGACGCCCACAACAGGGACTCCTGGAGCCAAAAGTGTCCTTAGATTCCAACAGGCAGGCAGTGAGCTGCAGGGAGGCTGGCCCACTTGGCTGGCACCTTGTACTTAACTGGGGACTAGAGCCAAGGTTTCTGGCCAACAGGGATGATAGGGCTTGGCTAATTACCAAAATAGGGGCTCAGGTACAGGTTTTACCTGTTCTTAGTAGTGAGGCAAGAAGAGGATCAGAAGATCAAAGAGCATGATTTGGGTCAATCTATGACTTTCCCTAAATCTCAACATTAAAATCAAGCCATGGTACATCTGAAGACTGGGTGTTCCTATGATGTTCAAATAGGTCTTCCCAATGTGTTACTTTGGTGTGTGGATTATTTCAAGCTAAGGTAAGTCAAGGCTCTGCAGGTTTAGGAGAAAATTTACCACCCCCTGAATGACATAGGAATAAAAAAAAGTATGGTTATTATCCAGAATTAGATTTTTTACCAGAAATAACTTTTTTTTTAATTATCAGAGAATCTTATCTATATGGCAGGACAAACACGTAATTACAGAGCATCTGGTCTTTGTCATATGAGTCACCCTCTCCTCATTATATGAGCCCCCCTTCCCTCTCTTTGAAACCCCAAGACCTATTTCATTTCTTAGCCTAGGATAAATAATCTCACTTTGCCCCATTTCTTTAGAATCTCTGTAAATTCTCCATACACATGCAATTAAATTTGATATTTTTCCTCTCAGTAATGTGCTTGATGTTAATTCCATTGCTTGACCAATCTGAGAAGAATCCAGATGGGTAGGGGAAAATTCTCTCTCTGCTCCCACGTGTCCAACCATAATCTTATCTTTTACAGAAAAGTTTACGTTTCATGTAACACAATTTTGTAACCTGAATCCAATATAAACGTTAACTACTTTATTTACCTTCTGAGTTATCCTGTGTCTACTCATTTTAGGATCTAGATAACCTTTATTTTGTCAGGTTGTACTTCTAAAACAACATTTCCTTTTGGTCTCTTTTTCCTGTCCAAGAATGTAAAGGGATTCCAGTGGTCTCTAATCAAGCTACACTCTGCAGTCATCTATTTAAGGTTTTGGGTTTTTTTTTTTGTTTTTTGTTTTGTTTTTTCAGTTTTCTCCTCTGCCTCTTGCCTACCTCATTTCTTAGCACTTCTTGCCATCATGATCAATTTGTATCAGGTAAGTTCTACATCTAGTTCTGCTTTTGATAGTAGCAAGTACAATTTCTGCCTGTTTTCAAATGAAACAAAATTATTAGATACTGTTATATGATAGGCACATAATCATGACAGAGGGAATAACTGAAATGAATTCTGGCCCTGACTACTAAGAATTTTCCATTTATGGGACTCCCCTAAAGTTTCCTTTCTTATACTTCGATTTTCAAATACCACACTTTCTTAATAGCTGCTTGTAAGCCTGACTCTGTCAAATGGACCCATCTTATTTTGTTAATGGTGGTATTAACAACATGTTATATCTGTATAACATTTTCTGTACATTCAAAATGTTTTCAAATATTTTTTGATCTTTAAAACTATGAGATGTCAAGACAGTTATTTTATCCCCAACTTTATGTATGAGAAATGATGCTGATGATAATTGGGTGATTTGCCTGTGGTTGTACAGTAATAAGAACAGAACCAGAACTGATCTCAGGCTTCTTGTCTGTCTAGTGTACTTTTTATTACATAGTATGCAGTAAATTGGGATTGCATTCAGTCAGTCATGTGGAACTGAAAACTGGCTTACCTCTTACATATATTTATTTTCCTCTTATATGGGAAATTTGGAGATAAGTCAACCAAGGCTGGTATCATCGTGTTGGGAAAAAGAGGAAATTTCCTCCTACTTCTCTGGGTTCTTCTTGAACTGGTGAGCAATTAACACCAGACAATTTACTTAGAGAAAATATCAAATTTAACATATATATTAGGAATCTATATATCTTATTTCCAGGAAACGGGGTATATATCTTGAGCTAAGGAATGGGATAGGGATTGGGGCTTCAATGAGAGAGGAGGAGGACTCAGATGTTGGGGGGGGGGACTCAGATGATAAAACCCAGATGTTCTGTAGTTACATGTTTGTACTGCCATATAGCTAGGTTCCTCCGATAAAAAGGTTATTTCTGGTAAAAATGCTAGTTCTGCATAATATCCCCAACTTTCATTCTTCCATGTTCTAAGGGAGTTGTAAAAGTTTCTCTTGAACCTACAGGACTTGATTGACCTCAACTTCAAAATAATTCACATGCCCAAGTGTCACATTTTGGAAAAGCCTTTTCTGGACATCTCAGAGAAGCCTAGCCTCCAGCAGCTTCACCATGTAATAAGGCTTTAGGCTCTTCTATATTTCTGTCTGTTACACTTAGTTTTCAGACTCATCATGGCAAGATGATTCATATCTTTGAGTACTAGCTTGGTGTTCCAGGAGAAAGGGCAAAGAGCAGGAGTTTGATAAGACAGTGGCAGAGTGATGACGCCCGGCTTGCCTCCTCCATATACTCACAACAAAACTGCAGCAGAACAAAGCAAATCACTCCTGAAAGATACAAAGAGCAATGACAGCAACGTCAGGAGTGATGGTTGACCAAAAGGGGTAGGAAAAACTAATTAAACTGCACTTACAGTGATATCAGGGTAGCACAACCCATGAAAGAGAGGTGGCTGATGTATCCACTGCCTCTACAGGTTGGCTTGGGGACACATACCAACACTGGGGACTTGGGGGACCCGGCACTGTGCTAGATAAGGGGGTTCCAGAAGTGGCATTCAGGACAGAGGGTGCACTGTTGAAGAACCATAGGAGCAAGTGCAGAGTGATGATTACTCTCTTGAGTCTCCCCAGTATTGCACATCTGGTGCCCAAACCAACAGGGAGAACAGGTTGAATCACCTGTGTTTCCTTACAGATCAGGTAACTACTTGCAAGCCAACACAGGGGGATTCAAACCACATGTTGCCTCTACTCCCCAAAGCAAAAATGGAGACAATAATTAAACACTTTCACTAGCCAGAGTTTAAGCAACTGTTAGCAACAAGAGCAAACACTCCAGGACAAGGCTCTGTATTAGTAAAGAGAGGAGTACAACTTCCAGTTTACGATCCTGTTTCGACCACTATCAGTGCTCACAACTGCATCCTGTGCTCAAACATAGCCTAGAGGCAAAAACCATTACAAGACTATAAGAGACACTGAAAACAAACAGCAGGACTAGGAGAGGATCACTGTGGAGCCTCCTGTGTGTGGACCCTCCACACAACTCGGTATCCACAACACAGTAGGAAGCTTGAATACCTGATGCTCACTGCAGTGACCCAGGCATGCACTACTGCCCTGGTTCCTTTCTACGTGCCACCCTTTGCTGGTTCCAGTTCTTGAAATATTTCATGGGCGCAAAGGGAGCACTCTGAAAGCTATCCTTAATAAATTCATAAAAACTAAAAATGGAGACACAGAAGTATATATTATAAATACTGGAGTGAATACATATACACACACACATACACACGATAAATATCAATCCAGCAGAAATGTGAAATATGCCTGAAGAGGATAACAGTAATAACAATTAACTAAAAAGAAGGGGACTGAGAAAATATTAGACATAGTTAGAACTAATGAATCTAAGAAATGCTGTAACCAAATTTAAAAAACACAATAGAGGCCCTCAACAGCAGATAAAGATATGAGAATTAGTGATCTACAAAGTACAAAGTCAGAGAACACACAAGTATACAACAAAGAGAAAAAAGAATTTAAAAAGTGAATGTATTCTGGGCCTCCCTGGTGGCACAGTGGTTAAGCGCTGCGCTGTGCAGCTGTTGGCAGTGGCGTTGTGAGTTCGACACCCGGCGGGGAGATTCCCACATTGCGCAGCAGACCTCTCCTGCCTCACCCACTGCCTCCCTCAGCAGTGTATTTCCCATCGATGTGCCTGTTCTGCTCCCCGCTTTGTCGCTGGTGAACCCTCTCGCTGCCCTATGCCTCTGGCCTGTACCCCAGCTTGTATGCATAAATAAATAAATCTTCAAAAAATTTAAAATTAAAAAAAAAGTGAATATATTCTAAGAGGCCTTTGGGACAACCTAAAGAGAAATAACATAGTATCATAAGGGCCCCAGGAGGAGATGTAGAAAGACAAAAGGCACAGAAAACTTATCTAAAGACATAGTTACTATGAAACATCTCAATCTGGAAAACAAACCAGATGTTGTACTCCAAGAGGCCCAAAGAGTTCCAAACAAAATAATGCCAGAAAGACATACACTAAACCACATTCATGTAACTGTTGAAAGCCGATGATAAGGACAGACTACCAAAAACATCAAGGGGAATAAAGAGTCACCAAGAAGGAAGCACCATTTTGATTGTTCTCAGATCTTTTAATAGAAACACTGTAAACAGGAAGGGAATGGCAGGAGATATTCACAGTACATAAAGAAAATATTTCCAGTCCAAACCCTTTTCTTTGCAAGATAAATATTTAAGACATAAGGGAATGTTAGAAACTTACTAAAAAAAATAAAGACTAAAAGAGTTTATCCACACCAAGCCACACATGAAAATTTAAAGAGTTTATTACAAAGCAACAGAACTACAAATATAGTTAGCAGTAATAGACACCTGAATTATATAACATGGAGGAGGAGACCAACAATGTGACTTATCACAATGAGTTTGAGATCAGACTGACCAACAAGTGACACAAACTGTCCATCATCAGCCTGAGTCTCACTGTATAGAATATCTGGTCAACAGACTAGTGGGGAGAACAGGTTGGATCACCTGTATTTCCTCACAGACCAGGTAACTCCTTGCAGGCCAAGACAGAGGTAATCAAAACATACACTACCTCTACTCCCCAAAGCAAAAATGGAGACAACAATTGAACACTTTCACTAACCAGAGTTTAAGCAACCATTAACAATAAGAGCAAACACTCTTGTCGAGAGAGAGAAATGAAGGCATCACATTACTGACTTTATACTATAAAACAAGAGTATTCAAAAATAATAAGGTGTTGGCACAAAAATGTTACAAGGATGAAAGGAATAGAATCAAAATCCAGAAATAATTCCACATATAAATCGTACCTAATCTATAATGAAACAGCTATGATGACACAATAAAGAAAGGAGCATCTCTTTAGTAAATGGTGGTGGGATAACTGGAAGGCCACACATGAAACAATGAAGTTGGATCAATCTCCAAGTGCATACACAAAAATAAATTCCAAGTGGATTAAAGATCTAGATATAGGGCTTCAACAATAAAATATTTGGAAGAAATCATTGGTGATATGGTCCATGACATAAACAATAAAGACATTTTTGGTGGCTTGATCTCTATGACAAGGGAAATAAAGGCAAAAATAAACAAGGTGAGATTATCTCAAATTAAAAAGCTTCTACATAGCACATATATAAGAATATTAAAAGGAGATCCCATTGAATAGGAGAAAATGTTCACGTACTATGTAACTGACAAAGGGTTAATATTCAAAATATAAAAGAAATGTATACACCTCAGTAATAAAAAAACAAACAACCCAGTTAATAAATGAGCCGCAGATATGAACAAATAATTCACCAAAGAGAATATCCAGGAGGGCAATAAATATATGAAAAAAATGTTCACTATATCTTTCAAAAAGAGAGATATAGATTGAAACCACAAAGAGCCATCATCTCACATGCAAGAGGATGGCACACATTTAAAAGCCCCCCGCCCCCCATCACAAATGAATCTTACGAAGGAGAAAAAGAAACCTATTACACATTATACTGTGGAAGTATAATCTGGTGCAGCCACTATGAAAAGTGATTTGGATCCATCTTGAAAAACTAAACACAGAAAAACTGTGTGATTCAGCAATCCCACTCTTGGACATCTAAGTCATCAGTGCAAAACATCATGCGCTCTACACTGTTCACTACAGCACTATTTACAATAGTTGGGACATGGAAGCAGCATCAACACCCACTGAGAAAGGGTTGTATCAAGAAACTGGTATGCATGTACTATGAAATACTATTCAGTGATAAGGAAAGATGATATGTAGCCATTTACAGCAAAATGGAGTAAGTTTGAAGGAATTATGTGCAGTAAAGCAAGTCAGTGTGATGAAAACAAATGCTAGAATTTTACATAATGGATGATTTGACAGAAGAAAAATACTGACAAAAAACTAGCAGACAGCAGTAAATGGGTGGACTCTAAGATTAAGAGGGAGGGGGAGGGAGAAAGTGATATAGGGATGGGGGTAAGGAAGACTGAAAGAAAGACAGGGCAAAAATCAAAATGGTACACTTCAGTTACTGCTCTTTTAAGAAATTTTGCTGGAACCCTGCCCAGTGACTGCTCACATTTTAATGGCTGAACTGTGTTACCTGATCATTAGATCAGCTGTAGCAAGGGGGGCTGGAGACTGAATGGCTGGGTGCATGGGGCTGGACACATTCCCACCCCAAACAAAATCTGAGCTAGTAGAAGGAAAGTGGGGAGAAGGGATGGTTGACTATTTGCTAATACTGCCAACCACTCTAATGTGCCTTCCCTGTTTCATGCTGCCATTTAACATTCTGGCCTTGTCATTTCCTGGTCCTTTCTCACCCTACTCCCCCCAAAATTACAGTATCCCAACAGAACCAGGTTCTACAATCATTGTCTCAATTTCTCAACAAAAGTTCCAATTCCTCAAAAAGGTGTTAAAAATAACAATCTTGTAATGTAATTCATGTAAGTGTATGAAAGCTATGTTAGGCTAGATTTCTGTTACCTTCTCATTTGAAAGGCATTAGCCATTGGAATATCTTGTAAATCTCAACATTTCAGCATCCAAACTTCTTCATATCTGGAAGCCACACAAAATCCCTCTATCTGACAGGTATTGAATTTGAACTGTTTGCAGACCCTGAGGATATGATGGTGAATGACATGAGACCCCTGTCTTCCAGGTGTTTCTGTCTGGATAGTGACAGTCCATTGTGTCCTGGTCAGGTACGTAGAGATGGTTCTGTGATCTGCCTTATGGAGCGAGTGCCTATTGTTGTCTGGTCCATAGTGCGTGAGGAGGGGCCCAGGTCTACAGAGGTCCAGGATGCGCTCTGAGAGGAAGACTCTTTGATCTGGACATGGTATGCCCAGAATGTGGTATGAATTCTCTTCTTTGTTATAAACAAATGCATAAGAACTTAAAAACCCCAGTAAACATTGGCTTCTTCAAAGCAGCCACCTAAGTGGATTTTAATAATGCAGCCTTTGTTCAAAGCATTCCTTTGAAAATGCAATTTGTTCAACTGTAGTTTCTATTCCGGATTGCTTTTAAGTTTATATAAAAATCTTTTGAATTTCCTACTGTCCTCTAGGATGGGTTTTATTTCACTAAGAATTCTGTTGCTCACCATCACTTTCTTTTAGGCAATTTTACCTGCTGAGATCCCCAATTCCTTAGAGTACATATGTAAAGCCTATAGAGAAAAAAAGCAAACAACTTAAAAAGCAGTTAGTGTAGGCATTGACTTTGTTCCAGTACAATAATATGCCTACAGGTTCGGTTGATTTCTGTCTTCTCAATCATAAGTGGCCACCTCTTTACATGTGGTTGGTGTTTTATTCTGAAAAACAATTAACCCTTCAGCATACTAGGAACACAAAGAACTGTTAATTTTTCCACTTAGGGAATGTGGATATAGAATGATTAATCCTATACAACTTGCCACTTTTGGGCTCTGATCTTGTTTGATAAGCACCTGGCTTTCATGACACTCCAAAATGAATGGAAAGGTAGCTAATTCATCAGGAAAGTTATTATTGCTCCATGTATTTCTAGAATTTTCACCAACTGTACTTTTGCCTTAATCTCTGACCTCTTCTCATTTTCTGTCACCTTGGTTCATGTCTCTCTCCTCCCACCTGGATCCTGGGATGGTGGTTTGATTCATATTTGCTAAGTAATCTTCTTTTAAATCTATTTATAGGTAGATGTCCATATTGGCACATATAGGTTATACACAGGAGTTTGCCTTTGCCTTACCTGAGGTCTGGTTCTGCTTGCTGAGTCACCAGCCCCATTAGCTTATTTGTGAGAAGTCACCCCCCATTGCGTCAGCCAGCGGCTCTCCAGTGTGGACTCTGAGGTACTTAAGGGGACTTGTTATTTCCTTGGCGAGGCTCCCTCACTCCAGGTGCTGGGCACACACAGAGCATGGTGTAAACATGCCTCAAGCAAAACGACAGGCTCAAAAACAGGGGATGAGGTCAGCCTGAGGGTTCCCTGCCAGAACAGGGCAGAAAGAAAACATCCTGAAGGAAGGGGTGGGATACAGCAGGCTCCAGGCGACTCACCCACTCTTCCCACTTCCCTAAAATGCTGGGGAATTGAAGGAGTCCTGATGGCTTTCTGTACCAGGAAAAGACAATGATAAGGCAGCACTGTCCACCGCTCGCCAGGACTCCAGGGTCCTCTAGGGTCCTCAACTTTTGGTCTCAGTCACAGGATTTTAGCTCCACTACTCCACTCAGTTATTGTGTGGTCTTCAGTTTAATGACAAAGATACCCCAGCACCTCAAACCAATCAGGAGGTAGGTGGTGCAGGGCTCAGTTCCCAGGAGGACAGTTGCCTAAGAAGTTTAAGTCCTGAATGACAACTATGTGTCCATCACGATTAGTCTGTGGGCATACAAAGTATGTAAAGCAGAAACAGCCAGAATTTTTTTGAGGGACCAAAAACCACTAGCTCTTTCTTTTACCCCAGGCACTGCGTACTGTCCATCTTATCTACCATCAGTTTATTAAGCAGAACAAACCCAGAACACTCAAATTTCTATCTCAAATCTCAGGTCTCTAGCAAACATCAATCTGTGAGAGCTACAGTGCCCTCCCTTCTTTCAAATCCAGAAAGTCAAGGCCACTTTCTGTCATACCCTTTCAAGTCTATTTTTACGGTTTTTCTATCCTGACACACAAAGGGTTAAAGGACTGACCATGGGAACTGAAGGATTAAAGAAAGATCCCAGATTCCTGCTCCGTCCCTCCCACATAGAGTAGACTTCTCACTTGATTCTTTGATCATTGGGTGTTTCTCTGACCCCCAACATTTCTGTGTGGGCTGAAGAGAGCAGACTGCGGCACCAAAGTCTAGACAGTCCTTTTCAGCTGGCACCACCAGACTTGGGATTGAAGACTCATATCACCAAAGTTACCTCTTCAAAATATGTGGTCATTAAGGAGTCTTGGTAGATTGATGACTTGGGGCCAAAGGGTGGCAACAAAAAAGTAGGGCTGTTTTTCCTGGTATTGAGTTTATCAGCGCATTTTCAAGTAGTCACATGAGAATTTCGCTCCACTAAAAGTCTAGTGTAATCATCATTATCCTAAATAAAGAAACTTAATTTGATTTGGCCAGCAGACAAAGAAAAAAAAGTTTTTGGTTCATGTGTTTCCTTACCGGGTTTTAAAGACCCATGGATAGTAACTAATTGTCATCATACTGGAAATGAACGTGCAAAATTAATTATTCCAGAAATAAGAAAAATTAAAGGCTAACCTTTAGTTCTTATTTTTTAGTAGGAAGTTAGCAGGAATTTTATAAAATAGGAATTTTTATCCTTAAATCCTTCTCAAATATATATTTTTTGCTTTCCCAGCTCCCATTGTTCCTGTTTCCAAAACAAGGCTGTATGACCGTATCACTGGTAGCTTAAAAAATTAAAATTCCTGGATAGGAGCAGCTGACTTCCAAAGCCTTCATTTAGGACAGGGATGAACAGGTTAATTGGTACTGAGCTACCTGAATTTAAGCAGCTCTTTCAGCCCTGTGGATCTTCCTGATTACTCTGCCTCACTATTTCATGACTTCTTGGTTTTACCCTTCTCTTCAAATAGCTAACTCAAACCAGACAAATATGACCATGTACTGGGGTTAGAATACACTGAAGTTAATCCTTCAGGACATTTTGAAAATCTTTACAAAGCTGGTTTGGCAAGTTCATGGGGAAAAAAGTAGTTAGAGGTCATTTCTGCAGATGGCAAGTTACAATTTCATTTCCTCTCCCAGGCTTGACAAGTGCAGGTGTCTAGATTATCCCACAGAGCACAGAAAAATATCTGATGAGTCCTTGAGGAGTCTAATTTTAAAGGTAAGGTTACTGGTTCTGGACCAAACGATGACAGTGCTGCCGACATCCCAGGATGCTAGAATTGGTGACAATGTTAGAGGTTCTACCATTCAGAGCCTCCCCTACAAATGAAACCTCCCGCCATGTCAAAGAAAATCCAGACATCAGAAACCGTGTACAAATAGTGTTAGCCCTCCTTTACAAAGCAATTTATAGCCATTTATTTGTAAGTGAGTTTGTTAATTACACTATCATTTTGTCAGTAGGAGAGTAAGACATAATTGGGTGCAAACTCAATTTGAAAGGGAAAATAAGAAATGAAGAACATAACAGACTTGATCTGTCCATTTTATTTCCACCTGTGATGTTCAGTTTAAATTTATAACATATCATCTTTGAAATATACTGTGGATTAACATTACACTAGATTTAAATATTATACTTGCTCACAGTCAATATTTTATGCCCTTTCTATGGCCCAGTTACAGTTCAGTAAACACTGACTGACCCATCCTCTATGTGTGAGGACTAACTAATGCTTTGTGGGAAAACAAAGATTCCTACTTTCAGGAAACTTTCCAGTTATGGGCTTGAATGGATCTAACTTGAACTTGAATTGACTTTTCACAATAGCTCTCATTTTTTTAGCTCTTCCTGTGCTGGGTAACTTCTGTTTCCTTCCTGGAATCACCCTACAGTTCACCCTACTGTGTCCTCAAAGACTGTCCTTATAGGACTACATCCAAGGACTCCAGTGCCCTCAGGCTTCTGCTTGGGTTTACACAATGGGGAGCATGGCCTGAGATGGAAGGAAGGAGGGAAGGAGGTCAGGTTGGCTATCATCACAGGCTGGCAGCCCTTGACTAAAGTCACGGTACCTACAAGGCAGCCCTCTCTTGTTGGTTCTGACAGTGCCCTCTTGGGTTCCTCCTCAGACCTGGAAAGGTCGTGTCCACTGAACACCACCCCTGTGGTTTCACAACAGCTGCTCAAATCACTTCTTTAGGAAAGATTTTTCAAGGTACCCTTTCTCGCCAAGGTTGGTTAGATTTCTGCTGTGCCTTTGGTATTATGTAATTAAATTCTCAAGAAACAAGGGGAGGTAAGTGTTATTAACTTCATTTTGTTACAGAATGCATCTCTGTGAAAGGGGGAGGAGCACTGAACAGGTACCAATCCCCCGCCTTCGCCTACTTGCAGTTGCTTGGAGTACAAGTCTCAGTATGTCAAGAATCAGACTTCCTTCCTGAGTGGGGGACAGCTGGAAAGAGCGAGGGAGGATATATAAAGGGAGGTGGAACAAAGGAGAAGAGACACAGGGGAGGAGGCATGTGAAGGAAAGACATGTAGAGATACTTGGAGGAAGGACTTGGGAGAGACATGCAGGGATGCTTCCCTTGGTCCTTGGCAGAGACAACAGTCATTATCGTCACATTGTATACTGCAAATTTTGAGTCTCTCTGTCCCAGCTCTCTAGGATCTGCGTAAGCCCTGTCTTGTGGTTTCCTGCCAGAAGGTACCTTGGACTTGTGGCAAACTTTTGGGCCTCAGTGGCTCTGCTTTGGGCTGCGTCTGTTTGGGCATTTGCTCATGAGGGGATGGGTGATTTTTTGAGTTTTACTAAAAAACTATTATTTGAAATCTTTTCCTCTCTTTATACATACACAAGTTCAATTAAAAATTGTTCACATTAAATACATGCATCCTTTGCTTTCGTGCATGGGTATGGCTGGAACCTTTCTAGAGTGTGTACCCCTTAGCAATTTGGGGTCCCTCAGTCATGCAACAACAATTTACTCACCCTGGAAATGAGTCTCAAAAGTTAGGGGATTTCCACAAGACCTCATTAAATGATGAATGTGTCAGAACCCAAGCTCCTAAGTTAATAATAAAAATGATAAAGCCTTTTCTTTGGTCTCTTCTTATCTAGGACAACACTGGAATGCACATGACCAATTGTTACTGAATTTAGAAAGTGACTCAAGTCCAACATTTACTGAGAAGCAGTGTCAGTGAGCCTGGCTGGTTAGAGCCTGACTTGATCGGTAATGAGACCTAGACCTAGAACCTCGGTTTCTAGTTACTTTAATGCTGTGACAAAGTGTTTTCTAGGTGTCAGGCTGCTTTCTGCCTCCAATTGCCTCTCTTCCAGACTCCGTCATTGGTCACAGCAGCAAAGCTGCTGATGCTCCTGCCTCCATTGTCTCACCCCTCCAGGAAGCTCTGCAGCACATGTAGGTGGAGAACTGAGCAGAACTACAGAGGCTCATGCAACAGACTAGAGGGGAAGGGAAGGCTGCGACTACTCATTTCGGAACTGGGTCTGAGGGGAAGGTGCAAAACTCTGGCCTCTCTTAGACAGACATCTGGCTCACCAATTCTGTCTGTCTCTCCTGAAACCATGGAACTAGGCCCAAAGCAGGGCTAAGACAACTGCTGGTGCAGTTCAGCTACAGGAAGATTCCTCTCTGGGAAAAGGGAACATTTGAATTCTACATCTCAGAGTGGGATTCCTTTCACCTCAATTCATCCAGTTCCTTTATTCTGCCAATCAATTGCTCAGACATTCATTGCATGTTTATCACTTTTAAGACCCAACTGTTTATAATAGCTAAGGTATGGAAACAACCGGATGCCCAAAAATAAATGACTGGATCAAGAAGATGTGATACAAATATACAGTGGAATGTTATTCAGCATTTGAAAGAGATTAAACCCATGCAATTTGCAGCGACATGGATGGAATTAGAGGGGATCATGCTCAGTGAAATAAGCCAGAAAGAAAGAGAAAAATATCGAATGGTTTCACTTATAACAGGAATACAGGGAGACCAAAGAAGAGAGAGACACTCAGAGAGGGAGGGGGAGGATAAGAGCACAAAATGGAGTGAAAGGGGACACAAGGGAACACGGTGATGGATCACGGGTGAATTGGTGGTGGGTTACTCAAGGGGAATACAAAATGTAAAAGATACAAAAAACAATAGAAAGAGCAAAAAAAAAAAATTAAAAAAAACAAACAAACCATGGCCGGCTTCTTGTGTGTTCCTCTCTTCTTTTCCCCAGTTGACATTTTTCCCTTGGTTTGCCCAAAGCATTTCCTCCCTCTTGTTCCTCAACTCCAAAACGACTTCTCTCCATCTCTTCCTACTCCCTAGCAAGAAAAACTTCCATCTCTTGAATCTTGAAGATCTTGGCCAAATAGGAGGAAGAAATGCCCCAGCTCTTAATTTAACTTAGTGGACAGACAACTGTCCTTAATCTTTTCTTGGTCTTTAATTGGACCTCTCATTATTGGGAATTTTATGAAATGTGGAAGGAAGTTTAGTTTCCATTCTTGTGCTCCCTCAAAGGGATCTTTGCATTCCCTGTCTATGCAAAGGAGAGCCTTTCCGTTCCCACCATTCCTCCCCCATTCTAAGGCACCAGCTTCTGCTAAAAGGAAAACTGACTTTCCTCTCATCCCTTTTTCCCTTATGGCTCTTCCTGGCTCCCGAGGTTGTGAATATCCCTTTTGTTTTTCTTTTCCCAGTGCAATGCAGAGAATCTCATGAAGAATGAGAGGAAGGTAACCTACTCTGAGGCAAGTGTCCTATTTTCCCACTTCCGTTAGGGAAGCAGCATCCACCCTTGGAGCCCACAGACAATGCTGCTGAAGAATCCAGAAAAGGTGGTTCTGAGACATGTGGAGTCAGTGCTTTTATAGCCACCTCTGTGTGCAAACTTAAGTTATGGGAAGCAGAAACAAAGAGCCTTACTGAGGACATGGGGGGAGGTGTAGAACTGGGAGGAGAAAGAAGACAATGGAACCATTTGAGGAAATAGGTGGAGAGACCCTACCTTGCCATTGCATTCTCTAAGACTTCCGGTTTGGCTCCACCCCTTCTTACCCTGTAAATGAGTTTCAGTTCCTTTTGAGCAAATGATCCTTGACCCCAATGGGGAACTTGCTCTCACAAATCTGGGCAGGCAGGCAGGCTGTGATGAAAAAAATGAACATCTGATAATATGCTGCCAATATCTGGTCCCATTGCAAACATTTGGATCAGAGAGATGAAATGTTAAGAAATGAACAAAACAGGCCAAACATTGATATAAAAATATGTCTATGCATATATGCTTATATGAAACACATAAATCAAAAATTGGCTCATTAGCAGTTGTGCAAAAACTGTTACATCCTTTTTTATTACAGAGGACAAAAAGACTCACACAACACAGAATAACTAAATGGCACTTGAAAAGTTCAGTCTTACAGTTTAGCTTACATGTGATAATCATCCATTTATGGAGTATTTACTTTTTTCCAGAATCTGTTTAAGCGCTTCATAAGCATTAACATTTAATCCTCAGAGCTCTAGGAACTGAATACTACCATTATCCCCATTTTATAGGTGAGAAAATTGAGGCACAGAGCAATACAGTAATTTGCCAAGGGTCACATAGCTAGTGAATGGCAGAGCCAGAGTTGAATTCTAGACAATCTGATCACAAAGATCATGCTCTGCATGTAGTTGTGATAAGTTTAACTCACTTTACTTGCTACTTTATTCTCATTCCTACTGCTGCTTTGCATGGTAGGGACAAAGGCAAGGAAAGATCACTTAAGCCATAAATCTTCCCAGAAGCTAAACACAGCAGGACCAAAGTCAGTAACTTAAGCAAGTTGCCCAGAGTGTCTAATTTGCAAAGGCATGAAGTCTTGTGTTCTGCATTGTTTTCTTGCAGTCAACCACCAGTTTCTAGATAATCACAAACTACAAAATTAAAAAGCAGTAGCAGAATCCTAACTTTTACAGAGAAGGAAAGAGAAACCTAGGAGTTTGGGGGACAGGAAACAGGAAGGAACAGACGGAGTCTGTAGTTCAGGATTGCCTTGGTAACAGACACAAATCAAGTAGAGTTGAATCTGATCAATTTCTCACTAAAGAAAGCTGGGATAAACACATCAACAGAACCTTGGCCATTTGGTGATTGTTTCTCATCGGCTATGTTGGGGGGAAATGAATAAAAGACTCCAAGCTGTTTGTAGAAAACTTCAGCATTTGATCCTTAGTGGTAATGTTAGTGGGAATTCTGTCTCAAATGCCACGATATTTCACAGCAGGACATTTTCTCAAAGCATTCCTATTTACTCCAAGACTGCCAGAAGAGAATTAGTTCTCTCTGCCATGCAAGAGTATCCTGTTGTTTGGGGGCTTTGTGAGGTCTCCATCCCAGTTTTGACCAGTTGGTAGTGTTACAAAATGCATTTCCATAATGGGGGAGGAACATCCCAGTGCAGTGAACAGGTGCCATTTTCCCTGCCCCCACTTACATGTAACTGTCTTGGATTACAAGTCTTAACAAGCCATGAAACAGACTTCCTGAATGGGTTATGTATGGACAGAAGGGCGACAAAGGTGAGGAGGGACTTGGAGAAGACATGTGGAAGAGATACATGTGTAGATGCTTGGAAGAGAAGCTTAGCAGAGATGTGGATGAGAGACTCATGGGGAAGCTGCTCCTATTCCTAGGCAGAGACAATGAAGCCATTATTTTCATGCAGTATATTCTGAATTTTGAGTCTCTCTTTCTGTCCCAGCTCTCTGGGATTTGCCTGTCCTTATGGTTCCTGCCAGAAGGTACCTTACACTTGTGGTGAGCTTTCAGATCTTGGCAGCCCTGCTTTGGGCTGAGCCTATTCGGCAGGTCATTTGCCACAAGGAGATGGGTAGTTTTTGGAGTTTGCTGTGATTTGAAATACTTTCTTCTTTCTCACTCTGCATACAAGTTCTATTATAAATCTTTCATGGTAAAAGTATACTTTGTTAGTCTTTTTTGGGTGTGGATGGCCAAATCGCTTTTAGAGCATGTACCCCCTAACAGTTTAGGGTCTCTGAGAGCCCCTCTGTCGTATGGTAACAGTGGTAGCTCAGCTTTTTCTAGACCTTGTTTATGGTGAAGATAGAAGATAAGACTCCTCATAGTTTGGGTCCTTGTCTGAATTAGAAAACAGAATGGGAAAACCTTGCAATGCAACACTGCTTTCCTGAATGGGTCAATGGCTGCAATTAAGGACAATTTTTTTTTTTTTTCAGTGACAGCTGCTTACATCAAGTAAAGATTATCATAGACATTCACCTCAGGTAGAACAAAGAGTCTCTAGAAGAGGCTCTGATGACACCCCACAAAGGCGGTTTCCTAAATGTCTGTGCACGTGGGAAAATGTCTAGCCTCTGATGAGAAAAAATAGTACTTACACACCTGAGGGGGGGATCCTATACCCCTAAACCTATGAATGGTATGAATCAATGTTACCGCAACTAAACAAATAGTATTTGCATTGGCAAGTCTGGATAACAATTTTTCTCCTTCATTATCAATTTGAAATATTTTCTGTTGAACTTGTATAGAATTTTCTTTTTAAAAAATACTTCTGGGGCCTCCCTGGTGGCGCAGCGGTTAAGTGCTGCACTGTGGAGCTGTCGCCCGGCCAGGGAGAATCCCACATGGTGCGGCAGACCTCTCCTGCCCCACCCGCTGCTCCCCTCAGATTTCTGATCTGCCTGTTCTGCTCCCCACTCTGTCTCTGGTGAAGCCTCTCACCGCTCTACACCTCTGGCCTGTACCCCAGCTGTATGTATAAATAAATAAATCTTAAAAAAAAAAAAACTTCTGGGTTTATCCCTGGCATGTGTTTGATAAGAACTTGAAAACAATCACAAAAAAGAAAACTTTCCCATGGATCTTAGTTTTTCAACTCAGTCCCCAAAACATCTTTCCTGGCCCCGCTATGCACCAAGCCAAGGAACTGTGGAATAGTTACTCAGCCTCTTTAGGGCTCTATTCTCCTCTCTATAAAATGGGAGTACAAATTAGTATCTACCTAATCGAGCTATGAGGCTTAGTTGTGAAAAGAATCCTTATAAGATTTCTTAACCCAAGGACTTGCACTTGGTAAGCAGCACTTAAAAGTTAATTCTTCTCATTGTTATTGTCATCAGTTAATGAGAGGCAACCATGTACCAGGTGCTATGCCTGTGTCTAGAGGTGGGTAAGACTCTAAGGTGACCCCTTCCCTCAAGAAATGGTCCAACTTGGTAGATCTCAAAGCATGTTCCTGGAAGCAGCACTATCAAGAGGAACTTGTTGAAAATGAACATTTTCAGGTCCTTCCCCAAACCCTCTGAATCAGAATTCCGGGGACAGAGCTCAGAAAATTCCCCAGGAGACCCCGGTTCCCACTGATGGTGAAAAGTCAAGTTGGAATGAACTGGACACATCTGATACATGTTTTGTAATTTCTGTTTTAAATTTCAGTGACCTGTGCTTCATGCACTTAGCGATCCTTAGTTTTTGAATTTATCACATGGAAATAATCCATACAGGTCCAGTTGCCCATATACAATTTTGTAATTACTGTGAATGTATACATCTTTTGCACACAAGTATATTTATTCAACTCCGTGTATTCTCCTTTCTGTAAATTAGAAATAATGTGCCAAATAATGGGGGACATCTAGGCAACAATGGGTAAGAAGAGAGGATGATGTGGAGTGAGCAGTCTTAGGCATAGAAAGAGCCGAAGTGGAGAAAGGCAGGGCAGCTGATTTGGGCACCTGGCTTCTAAGTTGCTGGTGGTCGCTTAGGTCTGGTTTTAAGTGCTGTTGAAGATTTCCTTATTATGTCGGTCTTTTGTTTTTCTGCTTTAGAGCTTTGGCCAACCAATTTGTAATTTGTTACTTGTCAAAAACTGAACTGATAACCATAGAAAGACTACTACTGAAACTCCTATAGGGTCACTAACACTCCTCAAGTTTTTTGAAGCTCACTTTCTAAAAATGAAATAGTAAATTTTACAATGTGAGTTTGACAATAGAAGTTTTTTAGGAACACAATTACATAATTGAAGCAGAATAAAATATGCATTACTAATACTCTTAAAGAATGTGAACAAAAACTATTTCTTTACATAACAGACCATTAGATCTCTACGAAGCTATTGTGTTGAACCGATCAGAACATTTAGTTTATTTAGTTCATTCAAACATCAACTGTCTGCTGCCTGGTACTCCACCAGGCATGGCAGAGAAATTACAAGATGAATAAAGCACAGTGCCCTGGAGCTTATTTCCTGCTTGGAAATAAAATATGTGCTTGATTAATTGTAATCCAATGTGGTAGGTAATGCAGAGCTATGTAAAGAGAAGAGAAGCAAATTAACATGATGAGTTTAGGGGAGGCTTTTCTTGGCAATATGGACCAAAAACCTTGAAATAACGCTTTGTTTCAGTTATTCCACTTTTAAAAATGTATCCCAAGGAAATAGTTGTTAATGTATACAGATAATACTAACAAAGACTTATTTAGAGACTTATTTACTAGAGTAAAATTTATAAAGAACCAAAATGACTTATTTACTAGAGTAAAATTTTAAACAACAGGACAGGGGTACTGGTCTGTATGTACCTATAATGGAATATTGTGCACATACTGAAAGGACTAATAATGATGTAGGAAACACTTGCAAATATATGGCGAAATGGAAAAGAAAAGGCTCCAAAATAGAGGCTTGCAGAGCACAGACTCTCTCGCTCTCATGTTTTAAAAGTTTCCATAGGTCTGGTTCTGATTCAATATGGCTGACTCAGAACACGTACATGTACAACACACACACACACACACACACACACACACACACACACTCCTCCTCTTCCTTCTAAGACCCTAATAAAGTGACAGGAGTACAAAGAGAACAAATTTACAACAACACGAACTGAATTAGGGGCTACCTTCAGTGGAAGAGAGATTGTAAACATTTTAGGAAGAGAAAACAAACACAAGTGTGTTGACGGTTAAAACTGAGAAGAGTAACCAGCAGCCTAGAATTTTCACTGGAAGAAGCTGGGGAAGGTAGGGGTACAGCTAGTCTTTTTCACAAAACTCCAGGGAAGACCTGAGCTTAGGACCAATAGGCTTAAATTATAAGAAAAAGAAAATGTGCCGAAAACCAGGAACAAGTTAAGCATAGCACAGTCTCCCTGGCCCAGTGCTGTGGAAAGCAGCCGGCATTTAATCAAGGTCCCAAAATGGAGAGTTCCGCAAGAAAGAAATGAAGTAAACTGCCCAGGGAGGATTCCTGCTGCAGGGGTGAGTGACTACACAAACTCACCACCAGACAAGTCCCCAGATCCACGAGGGCTTGCCCCAAGCAGACCCACATGCAGGGGAGAGGCCTGGCAGAGTGGCAATCCTTCACATCCCAGGCTCCCAGGGTGATTACCTGAGGCCTTTATTCTGACATATAGCAGGCTCCCTCTCACACTGGGGCGTCAAGTACAGTGTTAAAGGAACAAGAAATAGAGGTTTGTGTGTACGTGCAAAAGTAACCAAAAGTACTAAACACGGCAATTATTAAAATTGGGAGATGGATAATACAACCTAAAAAAAATGGGAGAAGCGGGTCTCCCTGGTGGCGCAAGGAGTTAAGTCTCAGCACTCTGAAGCTATCTGCAGCCAAGAGTTTGGTCCTGGGCCAGGGAGCTGACCCACACAGTGCAACAGACCTCTCCTGTCTTGCCCGCTGCTCCCCTCAGCAGTGTATTTCAGTCAATTGCCTGTTCTGCTCCCCACTATGCCTCTGGTGAATCCTCTCACCAGCCCCCCAACACCTCTGGCCTATAGCCCAGCTCTTGTATGCATAAATAAATAAATCTTTAAGAAAATGGTAGAAGGGCTGAGGATAGTGCAAATGAACATCTTTCATATTGGAGACACCAAAGATATCACCTAAAGTTTACACATCAGTAATGAGTAACATGAACATTGACTTATCGTTGCAAAAGTCACCACCAAAATGTCTCAAACAGAAATGATTACAAAAGGCAGCTCCCTCGCTGGTCATTTTTTATATGTTCAGTAAGAATTTTAAGATAAAGGGAAGGAGGAAAATCAGCATTAGATTTCATCATTGTGCTTTTATATTTCCCAAGTGTAATTCAGAGACATGTAAATACAAAAATGGTGGCGCCGGCGCAGATTTCCATAAACACAGAAATGACACCACTTTTTTTTAAAGTATTTTCTGTGACAACCAGCTTGTTTAATTCAAAAGCTAGTATGTTTACTTTTATTTTCATTCCCTCGTAGGGTCTCATACGTGTTGTAAATTTGCAGGCTACAAGAAGCAGTCTAGGCAGTAAAGATTTGATCATGAATTCGCCTGTCTCTGGGCACAGCTTCCATTGTTCTTATGCATATGGAAAATGTCCCCAGGATTACCCAGGTAACTGTGACTGAATAGAGAGCAAGGGCCTTAAAACTTTTTGTTGTTAAAGGAGATTCAAAGGAGCATTTGAGCACTGAGCTATTTTGTAATCATCTTGTATTTCACTCTCCTTTACTTAATATATCTACTTTAATTTCTAGTATTTCCTTCCCGTGATACAGTTGTAAAAGCTTTATTTATCTCATCTACTACTTTGGCAAGCATAAATCCTCCTCACCCCCATCCCCTTTTTCTTCTGCCTTTATCTTCCATTCCCATTTATGCCTAATCTGAAGGTTCCCAGAAATATAGTTTTCAGAGAGGAAATGTGACTAAAATTCTATCAGTCAGGTCTTCACATGTTTAGAAGGGTTCACAGATACCAGCACACAGTTACCTTTTGAATTTATGTTCCCACATTTGTTCAAATGTACCTGATCTGCTTTGTCTGAAACCTCTAATGACTTTAGCAACAAGATTCTTCTTTTGTTGTCTCTTTTTCTACAAGATTATCTATTATGCCCATTTCATTTAGCAGGTTCTTAGTTTTGTACCTGCAACATGGGATCTCTGTAAAGTGGACATGGCCCTCACCTTGAACTTGTTTGTGAAGTGAGCTCTGGACTGAGGGCCAACTCTGCGGGCCCCAGCACCAGGGAATTCCACACTAAAAACAATTATTGAATTGTTGGTGCTTAGCCCGAGGGAAACACAATGCTAGGGTTGTTCAGTGAACTGCGCCAGCTGACCAGCCACTAAGTGATCCACCAATAGGGTTAGTCTCTGCAGCACAACTACTCTACTGAAGTAAGAGGACAGAGACCTGAAAAGTCTGTGATGATTTCAGGATTCTAGCCAACCTAGATGGTGGCAGAGTTACACTTTCATGTATAAGGAAAGTCAAGTGTCGAGAAAAAAATAACTGTGGGTTTCTAGCAGATGTAAAGTGAAAGATGGGGGAGATTTCTATTAATTAATATTAATTACAAATTGGGTGACAAACAACAGAAATGTACTGTCTCAGTTCTGAAGGTTGGAAATCCAAGAGCAAGTGGTTGGCAGAGGTTGATGGCAGTAGATGAGCGGACATGTGGGTGGGGGTGTGGTGTAATATATGCAGCGGTTGAGGTGAGAAACTGTACCCTTGAAACCTACAGAGTGTTGTAAACTAACGTTACCTCAATAAAAAGAGAAAATAGCACTAAGGGGTCAGCAGGATTGGTTTCAGATGAGGCTTCTCTCCTTGGGGTGTAAAAGGCCACCTCTTCCCTGTGACTTCACTTGGTCTCCCTGTATGTGTGTCTGTGCCCCAATCTCCTCTTCCTATAGGGACACCAACCATATTGGACTGGACTCCATCCTACTGACTTCATTTTAACTTAATCACCACTTTAAAGGCCCTATGTCCAAAAAACAGCCACCTTCTGAGATATCAGAGGTTAGGACCTAACAGAAATTGAGGGGGTTCACAACCCATCCCCTAGTGGAGAGCTTTTATGATCTTTCCATTCATAGCCTTCTAATTCACATTCGCTGTAAGCTTATTCTAGCACTTCACATAGTGCTCTTCTTTTTCTGTTACCTCAACAGGTGGTTATTGAGTTTCTACAATGCTTGCTCATATTGTGCTTGGTGCCAGAGATCCCAATATCATTTCTGCTACTGAGAAGAAATTGACATGGAAAAGCAAGTCAATGTTTTGGATAATAGCCAATAAGTACTGTAATGGAGGTATGAAAAAATATGAACGCTCTCCATGAGTGCTGAATTGTGTCCCCTCTGAAATTTGTATGATGAAGTGTTAACCCCTGGTACTTTTGAATGTGACTATATTTAGAGAGAGAACCTTTTTTTAAGGGGTAATTAAGTTAAAATGAGGTCATTAGGACAGACTGCAGTCCATAATGATTGATGCCCTTATAAGAAGAGGTTATTAGGACACAGACACACACACAGGGAAAAAGTGGCTTTCTACACACTTAGGAGAGGGGTAGAACTTCCAAAAACAATGTGAGTCCCAAGAGGAGCAAGTCCAAGCAGAGGAGATGATCACTAAGGAACCCTTAAAATTATGTATATGAGTTCATCACCAGGAAGAGAACATGGAAATAACATCATTTTTAAAAAGAGGACAAAAATGGGGGCCTCCCCAGTGGCGCAGCGGTTGAGCGCTGCTCTGCGCTGCGCTGTGGAGCTATCGGCAGTGGCGACCCGAGTTCGACGCCCAGCTGGGGGAGAATCCCACATGGTGCAGCAGACCTCTCCTGCCCCGCCTGCTGTTCCCCTCAGCAGTGTATTTCTGATCTGCCTGTTCTGCTCCCCACTCTGTCTCTGGTGAACCCTCTCACCGCCCCACGCCTCTGGCCTGTACGCCCAGCTTGTATGTATAAATAAAAAAATAATAATAAAAAATAATAATAATAAATAAATAAAAAGAGGACAAAAATGTAAAAGTATAGAAACATGAAAAGGGCCGGCATAGTCTTTGGTTGTGAGTTGGAGGCAATGACAGGAAGTGAACAAGAATGAAGCTGAGAGGTAAGTTAGAAGTAGGCTAGCAAATTGGCCTGAGCAAGCCCATTGATTGAAAAGCAATAACTAACAAATAAATTAATTTATTAAATATAGATTTCTGAACATCTTCTATATGGAAAGCACTATTCATATGTTATTTAGTGTATTCTCAATTAAACTTGCCATGCCAACTTGACTCTTACTTAATCTTCAGTGACAGGGCATTTATCTAATATTTTGTTTGTATTCCATACAACCAATTGCTATCACTCTGAGTGAAAGAATGAAAAGGAATTCTTTTTTTTCCCCCCAAGAAACTACTGCCACTAGGCCTAACAGCTATCCAAAAAGACAAAGATATTTGCATATGTACATGCTTATATATAGAACACTTTCCCTCACATATATATTTAAGGAAGAAGTTCTAAACACTGGTAGATTTATGCTTATTTTAATAATTTTCAAATCAAAGTCTATTTTGATTTTGACAATTGGGTGGGCTAAATCACTTCTTCATTTTACAGACAGATGGAATTAGGATGCAATTAAGGTAACATGAAGAAAAATCAACTTACCCTTTTGTCAAACACCAAACACTCTCTCCTTAAAAATGTCCCATGTTATCTTTACACTACTAAACAAAACCGTTCACTCAACAGTAATCTTTTATTACTGGAATTTTCTCAGAATTTACATATATATGGACATTCTCAGACTTGCTATATATTGCTAAGTTTCATATAAGTAATTTCCTTTATAAAATTATTAAATGCACACTATTTGTAACTCTCATCAGCCACAGCTCAGAAAATACCACAGTGCATCAAACAAAGTATATGTTGTCAAACACTTTCTATATTATCAGCTCATATAATTCTTAGAATAACCTGGGTAGCAGGTACCATTATCTTTATCTTAAAGGTGTGAAAACTGAAGACTCAAAGAGGTCAAGCAACCTTCCCAGAAAGCTATGATTTGTAGATGGCAGGTAGGAATTGAGTCTAGGGCTTGCTTCCAGAGTCTGAGATCCTGGTTACTGTTACTTAAGGTTTCACAGGCGTGAGTTTATTAATTAATATATCATCTAAGTGGCCTCCCTGGTGGCACAAAGGGTTAAGTCTCAGCCTATGAAGCTATCCGCAGCCACTGCAGCATGAGTTTGATCCCTGGCCAGGGAGATTCCCACATGGCACAGCACACCTCTCCTGCCTGGCCTGCTGCTCCCCTCAGCAGTGTACTTCAGTAGATCTGCCTGTTCTGCTCTCCACTCTGTCTCTGGTGAATCCTCTCACCAGCCCACACCTCTGGCCTACACCCCAATTCTTGTATGCATAAATAAATAAATCATCTGAACCTATGTGTTAATAATAGGAGTGGATCTCTCACTCAGCTGCTGGATAAGAAGGCAGTAAAGACCCAAGCTCTCAGGGCAGTGCCAGGCGATGTGTCCCACGATGGAGCTGAGCGCTGCACAGCTGTACAAGGTCAATAGACCTGTGTGTGTGTCCAGAGGACACACGCAGTAGACAATGTCTTGCTTTCTTCTCCCTGTGTAACAGCAGGCACATCCTGAAAGACTTCATTTTTATAAATATGACTCAAGGAGAATATAAATTGAGAAGGGTGGCTGTAATTAAGTTTTATTTTTTCCCCTAAAACTATGAAGAGTAAGTGAGCGTTCATAATAATTACTACTATTTATTGAGCCCTGATACATGGCAGATACTGGGCCATGTGTTTGATTGATAGTCTCATTTAATCTCCCCAATAGCTCTGAGCAGTAGGAACTTGACTCCCACTAAAGGACCCCAAAGTGAAACTTGAAGAGGCAAAGTCTTCCCCCCGAATGAGGTTCCACCCCAGTGCTTTCCAACTCTCCCTCCGTTTCTCTTTTTTCTCCCCTTTCTGCCTCCTCCTCCTCCCCCAATCCGTTTGACCCTACCAGTCTGTTCCACTGTCTTTCCTAATAAATTGAAGTATAAATGAAACAGTAAGAAAAATAGCTGTTTTATTCATTATAAATATTGTTTTGAACACAAGATTATTGTGGTTATATTTCAATCCTTATTTCTTGAGAAGTACAATAAAGTGTTTACAATGAAATGGTAAGATCACTGCCTTGTAATAAACATTCTTGAATGAGGGTATAGATAATATACAAATAAATAAAAAAGGACACTACTTCATGGAAATGCCATTAAAGACCTGGTGAAAATGCACATCAAAGCAAGCACTTCCAGGGGTAAAGATAATTCTAGAGCATCAATTTTATCAACAAAGCTTTCTGTGACTGAGACAAAACAAAAATCAGAAAAGTGGCTGACCCAACCAGGTCACATTTAATTTGGATTTCAGCAGCTAATAGCGATATAAATTTATTCTACTAAAAGTGACCTACACAAAAGCCTCTATAGGAGAACATGCATTTCATAAAGCAAGTGGCCTGTGAGACCCAATTAGTCTCTGCTCTGACAGGACCTGTGACAAAGGAGAGGAGCCCTCCCTCCTGTCCCGTCAGCTGACTGCTGTGTGTGGAGGAATCTGGAGAGGCCACAGGGAGAATGACTGTCTCCATTATTAGTGCTGTGCTTGCCTGTGCTAGAGAATAAAACTTAACATAGAATAAAACTTGTTTCCAAAAACTGTTGCAAGTGTTAAGTGTCAAGAAGTGTTAAGTAGAATAACAGATTCCTTGAAAGTATATGGATACCTTTATGTGGTAAAACTGGACTACTAGATTCTATCCAATTAGATCAAGCAAATTTACACTATAACATTTGGTTAGACTCTAGAATGAAAATTCTTTATTAAAATAATTGGTTGGCATTTAAATGAAGAAGTAGCAAATGCTGTTGCATTATAAAATTATCTGTAGTAGGTCATGGACACGCTGGGGCAGAGTTTAGCTTGAGTGACGTCCACTTCTAGTGTTTGTTTTCCCCCCCCCCCAATATGGCAGGATTATTTAAGGCCAATGAAATTAGAAAGGCTGTAGCAAACAAAATAAATAACCACTGGAAAGTGCTGAAATCAGCCCTACTTCAAGTAACTCCTGCTCAGTTAATAACCAGAAGGAATGACTGGATCTCCATACAGTAGATGAGCACAAGAGGGTCACCTTTGCTATCCACCCCAAAACAGAAATATTAAAATAGAGTTCTGGATGCTGTGTTACAACTATGAAACAAAAATTCTCTGCAAAAGGACAAAAATGCTTGAGTGTAGCTTTCTTTACAGGGAAAACTTATCTCATTAAAAATAGTTGAGCTGATCTCGTCAGTGAACAGCATTGGAAAAACTGGATAACTGTATGCAAAAGAATCAAGATCCATCCTAACCTTATACCATATGCAAAAATAAACTAAAAATGGATCAAGACTGAAATGTAGACCCTAAAACTATAAAACTGCCGGAAGAAAACATAGGGGGAAAGCTTAGTGACATTGGATTTGGCAATAATTTCTTGGCCATGATACCAAAAGAAACGAATGGGATTAGAGCAAACTTGAAAGCGCTGCAGCCGTCCTACTGCTCATGCTGGCAGGGCTGCATAAATCCCCCGTCTCACTCTTTTGGGCAGGATGGCTACAGACACCTGGCAGATACAGGGCACATCTCACACCCCACCCAGGCAGGGAGCCCAGGAAGCAACCCTTCCCAACTGTTGATTCTGGCTTCTGGGTCTGTCTAACCAGGCACTGGTCAGCACCCTGCGCAGATCTGGCAAGCAGCCTGCAGCATCACCCAGCCAGGAAGGACAGGCTTAACCCAGCCAATTCAGAACATAACTGGTGGAGGGGCCAAAGGGACCAAGGTCACTGGGAGGAGTGGAAACACCAAAGCCGCACTCTCTGCCACACATTTTTACTTGGATTCTCAAATAAACGTGAATTTGAAAGAACACCAAAATCGTTATTACTCATGCACTTTTATGATGGTTCTACTTTTTATTAATAAATGTTGTGATACTGTCAGATGCAAAATAGATGTTTTTCTCCTTCTCAGTGGAAATTCCAAAGAAATTTTTAATGAAGGAAACACAAGTGTACCGTTGAAATGACCCTGAAAACACTGCTCAAAGGCCGACGTTCGCGGAAGGGGTGGTGAGAAGCTGGGTGAAGGCGGACCGTGGGGTGCCTCTGATCACAAAGGTGACAACCATGGGCAGCATGAAGTGAGAAACTGAGGTAGAAATAAATTCTGCCCTGGCCCAGATACAGGCTTCTCTTGTTATTGAAGTAACATGAATTCACAGCACTGTATAGTTTTCAAGTGTCAGATAGTGGCTTTTGAAGAGCAACAGAACTGGGGGTAAGAAAATCAAAGTCCTAGTCCCAACTTTGCTCCAAATTTGACAAATCATTTCATCCTTCCATGGGCCTCAGTTCTCATAAGTGAATATAAAAGAGGGCTGACTAGAATCAGTAGAATGACACATCTTCATGTGTCTTCCAGCAGAACATTCTATCATTGTAAGACAAAGAAATGTAAAAAGTGACATGTTCTATTGGAAATAGAGAGGGAGGGTGAGCACTGAGAAGTAGGCATCAACATGCACATCTCAAGACACGTGAGTTACAGAAAAGTAAAATCATCTGAAAGCTAAATGCACAAGCTGACAGCAGGAGAAAATGAAAAGTTATTTTTTTCTCCTTTAAAAAGCTGGCTAGAACCTTAGAGCGAACAGAGTGTAATCTTAAATGTTAATGCAGTGGGGAATACAGATGTCACTTAGTAAAAAGGCTTGATAAGGAAATTTAAGGTTCATAAATTGTAAGAAATTATCTTGTCAGAGGTATAGTGATCTGGTGAGGTACTGCTAGATGCCTTTACAAAAAACTCATTTTAAAATGAAATGTTGATAGGGAAGGTCCTAAAAATAAAAATAAGGCTTAATGAATTAAGCACTTTCATAACCAGCACCCAGCTCAACAAACAGAACGCTGCTGGCCACACTTCCTCCAGCAGAAGCACTTCCTTGGGCCCGTGCCAGTCACAGCCCTTCCACCACCTGATCCTGCGTTCTATAGTAAGCATTTCTTTGCATTTCCTTATACCTTTTTTTCACTCAAGTGTTGATTTAAAGACATGTATAATTTCATTTTGATAGTTTAAAATTTCTTTAAAGCTGCAGGATCCACTTTATCCCTTTGTTTTTCTTATAACTTTTTTTGTTATAAAACCTGGGTCACTTGGCCTCTAGAATTCCCCCAAATCTGGATTTTCTGACCGCATATTCATGATGTTGGTCTGTTACTCTGCCCTCCAAACTTCCTGTAAATTGACAGCTGCAATCAAAGGCTTGATCTGACTCTTACTGGATTCTTTCGGCAAGACTGTGAGTGGAGATATGGCCTCTCCTCAGGAGGTTGTAATTTCCACTCCAGTGGAAAGCAATATCAGCAGTTGTCATGATCAGTGTCTAAACAGTGCTAATCAAATGTCTGTGAGAAGGAATTTTCTAGACCTTTCCAATCCATTATAGTAGCCACTAGTGAATGTGCCTATTGGACACAATGTGCCTATTGTGACTAGTATAATTAAGAAACTAAATTTTGAGTTTCAAAAATTGATGTACCATTGGTTTATATTATATATATGTTTCAGGAGTATAGTGTCACACCTCCACAAAGGCATATACCACAACCACACTCACCACTGATGTTCTAGTAACATTCACCTCTTTCAAATTGATCCCCTCTACCCTTTCCTCCCACCACCCATTCTTTCCCCTTTAGTCACCACCATTTTGTCATCAGGGTTAACTAAGAGCGGTTTTTTTTTTTTCATTTTGTCTATTTATTTGCTTTGCTTCCACATCCGAGTGAAATCATACAGCATTTGTCTTTCTCTTTGACTTTTTTTGCTTAGCATAATCACCTCAAGTTCCATCCATGCTGTCACAAAATGTTTAACAAATCCCTAGGTGAATCCTATGCCTGTCGGTGTTTGAGAACCACTAGCCTGTACCTTACTCCCACAGTTAAAGCAGCTGCCATGAAGTGAAAGATGGGGCTGGTTTAGACACAGTGACGAGTTCTGCGCTTCAGTGGATAACTGAGAGATGCAGTCACCCATACGTAGTCACTTGCCCTTTTTAATAGCAGAATAGCAGACAACTTCCTATCTCTAGTTGAAGGTGATTCTAGAATACCCTTAACTTTTGCCCTGAGGTGTAAACAGCAAAAAGTAAAGTTCTTTTTAATCTGGGAAGATAAATAAACAAAAAGAACACTCCAAAATTATGGACATGTTAACATTTTAATGGGGAAGAACAACCAAGAGTTATGAAAATAGTTTAGAGAGACTTAGTGAAGGAGAAAGAAAATTCAAGTTGGGTAAAACAACCAGGGAAGCAGAGGTTATAACAGTTTAGAATTAAGAGAGAAAAACAAAATAAAAGAAAATAGAAATAGGAGAGGTATTTAGTGTGTGCTTTGATCAAGTTTAGTTTTGAATGCTTGTGCTAACTAGGATAATTTGCTTGTAAGAGAAAAATAGCAGTTCCATGAAATTCTTTGTTGGTGGTTCTTAAATTTTAGAGTATATAAAATTCTGGTAGAGACTATTAACGTTCAAATTCCAAATTCTAGATTTGAATTTATTAGGGCAGAGAAACCTCAGGAAGCTGCATTTTTAACAAGCACACCAACTTATTTATACAGATTTGTGACCCATTCCCTCGGAAACAGTGCTCAAAGCAGTATGACCACAGACCAGCTCTTCCCACGCATATTTGTCCTGTATTTTAAAGTTAGATAATTGACTCTTGGTTTCTCTCTTTCTACCCACCCCGCCCCCAGCCCCCCTTCCTCTTTCCTCTGTCTTTCTTTCTGTTAGTTGAAGTAATATTAGGATCCCCTATCAGCTATTGCCACCATATGCACCCACCACAAAGTCACCCATAGTCCACCACCATAGTCAGCTTTCAAGGGTTAGTTTTAACCTTGTTCTCATAGAAATTGAGTTTTGGTATGTTGCCTCTGAGGAAATTGCTGGATGGGATTTTGAAATATTGCCTCTTTCCACAATTGTTCCATTTAGCAGAAAAGAAACAAGTCAATCAGATTTCAAAGGAGCATTTGGGATAGACCTTTTTGGCTATTCTTTGAGGTATATTTGAAACATGCCAGAGCTTTGAAACCGTATTGTGTTTCGTTTATACCTGAGATTCATCTCAATGTCCAGGAAGGTATTTTATCTTAAGGAAAACCCTAGATTACTAACCATAAGGCCTCTTTTAAAATGAGCAAGTAGATCTGTGCTTGAAAATGTATATTCCTTCATTTTCTAGCATACAGAATAATATAGAGTAATATAGAGATAGGTTGTATATTCCTTCATTTTCTAGCATACAGAATAATATAGAGTAATATAGAGATAGGTAGGTAGGTAGGTAGCTAGGTAGGTAGGTAGATGTCTCTTAATGACATAGGCGGACATCTATGTTTACGTCAAATTAGTAGATCTCTGTGTTTCACATTTTGAATCATTAATAATTTGCATCTGTTTTTATAATGATATTATAGGGGCCCATAGGACAAAAATCTTCCTGTGATGGAGGGACTATCCTTTCTCATGAATACATACATTTTTTTTGCCTTGAAAATTATAAAACCAACAAAACTCCCATAAACAAAATGAACTCTTGACTTTCACTTATAATCACCTTCTCCCCTACTGTTCTGTGTTTAATGAAAAGTTCCACCATGGATTCATTTTTTTTCTTTTGGCACCATGGAAGTTTAGGCTGAAACTTCAATCTTGCCAACATAACTAATTAGCAAACATTTCCTAAAGTAAAATAATCTACCTCATACAGATCCAAAATCTATCCCAGAGACCACTTCATTTAACATTGTGATGCTATAGTTTCTTAAGTTTATATATGTAGACACCAGGAAATCCTGCTCACTTTTGCCTGAAAATATCTTAAATATGCCAACTTCTCTAAACATTATATTTAAATTGATTACCATTTCTCTATGGATGAAATCTTCCATCCATGTAAGGAGAGAATAAACAGATCTTCTAGTAGATGTTAACTGACAGATATTGCCTTAAAAATTAAAGAGGGTAAAGATGCAGTTACTGGGTTTTTGGTAATTTTGCTTTACTTTCCTTAGAGTTATTTTCAAAGACAATATACCTCCCTACTGAGTGACCTTAGAAATACTGAAAAATTGATTATTCTTTAGGTGAAATTAAATCCCAGTGTCTCCTCAAAACTATGTATTTTATATTTTACAGGCTTTGCTATCCACACCTGACAATATATAGAAATAAAAACAATGAAAAAAGATAAACTATATTACATTTAATAAAAATAAACTTAATTACTCTCAAAATGAATTCACAGAATGAACTTGAAATTAAAATATATTTAGATATTACTGACTGACTTAAGCAATTTATATTATAAATAAGCTTATCTCAACGGCATTTGAGATAATATATCTCAAGTGTGGAATAGGATAACAAATACAAAAACAATGCAATTTATAACACATTTTTTCAAAAGTCATTGTTCTTTTAAAGCAATGGTTAGTGACCTAACTGGTCACATTCCTTAACCCTCAGGCTTCATATGCCGGTTCTTATCACTATGGAAGTGCCTGGAACTGACCTCAGTGTTGTGTCTTCGCTCCCTTGATTAATGGGGAAGAGATGGAAATGCTGTCCTTTCTGGGTATCAGTAAGGAATTGTCTGTTGTATCCCAGGGGATAGTTTTGTACATCATGCTAGGTTGTGATCTCTACACGGACTTGTTTATTTACTACACTCCAGTTCTTGTTCAGTTAAGCTGCTTAAATAAAAAATAATAAAATAAAATTAGCAGGTAGCAGTAGAATATTTCCATACTTAATGGCACAGAACAGTGGGGTATTAGTAAATGGGAAGTGAATTTCAGCATTTCCTGAATTATTTAATTCAGGAAGGATGAACAGCTTGAGTGAACCCAAAGATATTTATTTTTACCCTTTATAAGATATATTTGAAATTAGGTTCAGTCACAAGGAAAAACAGATTTCCAGGGACATTTCTCAGTGGGTGGGGCTGACCTTTTAACCTTATGAAATACAGGGCTTCTTTATTAGAGACAGGTAGGAAAATTGATAGGTTGTTTATTACTTTGGGAAATAATGTAAGTATTATATGACCTTTCTAACAAAATATAATCACTCTCACTGTTTTGCCAGAATGCTCTGGGAAAATAAGACTAGTTACTCTGGTCTGCTATTATGTACTCATATTCTATTTAAAGGAAATGGTTATCTTGTTGTTTACAGGCAGACACCAAACATAAATATTCAATCTAATGTTAGTGCATTAGGGTTTGTTTTAGTTCTTACTAGCTTCTCCAGTAAGTACACACAGGAGAATCTATGGAGTATAAAAGCTCCACATAAAAGTACTCAAATATGATTACTAAAAACTGCTGCTTCCGTTATAAGCTACAATGTGAGACATGTAGAAATATTAAGCTGCCAAACATGTGGTAGCAAACAGAAATAACCAACATATTAGTAATACAAAGTGTTTTCAAGACTGAGAAGCCAACAGAAAGATATTCCTGCTGCAGAGTTTTCATACATAGTGCCACATACAGTCCATTCCCAAAAGTTGGGCTTTCTGATTATCTTTGAATACTCTTTTATTTAAATTTTTCTTTTCATAAACCTTCATAAACTTAATTGAGTCACACATTATTTCATTATCCCCATTTCTTTAACAATTCTGCCTCTCATTGACTTACCTACTTTTATGAATCTAAATTATTATTCTTATTCAGATATCAATTACAGTGATTCAATAACTATATGCAACAACAAGAAAGTAATAAGAAATTACTTGGGGTGTGAAAAATAAGTGAAATTAATATGTAATACTTTTAGCTAATCCCAGAAACATCAAACATCTCTTTCCTAAAATTGTCTCCCTTAGAGGACTGCCAGGATTTGTAAGCATGATTCCGAAATCATAATCATGACTATGATTTCCTACTTGACTAAAGGGACAATCTTCTTAAAGCCTCTTGAAAAGATCACCATTGGAAAAGCGCTTCCAAAGTAGCAGAGTGAGGAGTTCTAAAAACCCACTCCTCCATAAAAACAATGAAAAACTGGCAAACAATGTTCCAAAATAATTTTTTTAGAATTCTGTAAACTAATCAAAAGATTGTAACACACTGAAGAGTATTTACTCAAGAATATGACTGAATCTCAATAAGCACAGTGTTGTAGCATTTTAACTTGCCCTGTTTCCATCCAACCCCCTCCTAGCTCCCCAGTAACCCTGAAAGCCAACAACATGTGTAAAGTGTGAAAACCAGCCACCAAGCAGCCACAGGGGGTGGGGTATAGAATGAGTTTGGAGAAAGCCACTCGCAGAAAACTGTCACTATTTAACTTGCCTAAATGCTCCCTCAAATGCCCCATTCTCAGAATTTGTCTTTATTTGACCTTATTCAGAGCAAGTTCTGCACAAACAACTGTACCCCCAGGAAGTTTGTCAAACACAAGCAGTGGCAATTGTTTAACACAGCAGTTGTTGGAGTTTATGATACCAGTTGAGGCTAATAAGGAGCTGAAAAAAAAAACTTAAAAGGAAATGCTGGGGAATGAGATGTCTATAGGGGTTTTGTAAAGTTGCAACATATTATTGAGAATCTAGAAGGCACATGCATGTGCAGGGCTGTGCGTGCTCAGGAAAGATCTTAGAAGTGCTTAGTTTATCATTTCTGGTGGATATTGAGACTTTAAAATAGCTGGGGATGAAGGCAAGACAGAGATGTAAAAAAAAATCTGCTGAACTATTGAAAGCATGTCCCAACACACACAGGGCTCCTTAGAAAAGAGTGTGGGACTTCAATGTATTTATGGAACTCTCTTTCCAGTCACTGGGTGACCACTAAACTAACAGCACAAATTTCAGTAGCTGCAAATGAGAAAGAAGGAAGTTTCATAGAATTAGTCCAGGAAAGAGATTAAACAAGCAAACAGCAAGAAGCCCAAAATGAAATCCTGGAAAGAGGGGAATCTGGATATTTAACATCCAGTTTTCAACAAAATATTATGGGACATGCAAAGAAAAAGGAAAATAGTTCATGCGTGGTGTAGGGGAGGAGAAGGAGGTTAGTAATCAATAGAAATAATCCAGATGTTTCTGTCCTGGAGGAAGTTCATATGTTAGATCTGTTATGCAAGAACTTTACATCAGCTGTTATAAACATGGTCAACTCACTAAAGAAAACCATGTCTAAGAATTAAAAGAAAGTAAGAAAACAGTATCTCACCATATAATGGGAGAGGGAGGTGAAAAGGGTGAGATGGTAGAACACAGAGATTTCAGGACAATGAATTGATTTTGATTGATACTATATAATTGATACATGTCATTATACAATTTGCCAAAATTCACAGAACACGCAACATCATGAATGGACCTTAATGTAAACTACGGTTTTGGGAGATTATGATATAGCACTGCAGATCCACTGATGGTAACAAATGTACCTCTGGTGGGGAATATGTACAAAGAGATAAGGGAAATCTCTACTTTCCACTCAATTTTTCATTAAGACCTAGGAATGCTCTAAAATAATTAAAGCCTAGTAAAAAATAAGTCAGTGCAATGGCTACCTGCTAGGATAGCACTAAGACTTTGTCAGTCTTCTAGTTTGTTAATCCAGCATCAATATTTGTTACCTAAATTATCAGTCAGAAGAAAGAAGCATTAAATATCCAGTGTTATATTTATATATTTTATGCACATTTTCACCTCCAGGAGAAGAAAATTAAAACTGGAACTCCTTACTGTAGCATGTAGAATAAAGAAAGTTCAGAACTTGAAGTTAGCAGGGTTTAGACATTTAGTAGTCTTGGGTAAACGCTATTAACTCTGAGCCTCAGGTCTGCATGTGTGAAATGAAAAAAGAACTACCTCCAAAACTGTCTTGGGGATCTGGTGCCACACAAGTGTCACTTAACACATGATAGATAGTTCCACCTCTCCAGGGACCACTTCTCAGCATAAGTCTTCATAGGACAGTCTACCATCATATAATGAAATATCTGATCTCAGGTACCTAATCTTAGTTACACATTCGACTAATTTGCAAATTAGAGAGTGAAACGTGACTTATTAGACATTATAGAATTATTGCAAAATGTGGTTGGGCTAACGGAGCCAGGGAGATGCAAAAGGAAGATCCTGGAGGGGCAGGATCTATATGAACAGTTTGTCTGAGGACTGCTGATTGCCCAGGAACTAGCATTGCCACGGGCAGGGGCAGCCATAGCCAACCTTTTCCATTTCCTGCCTCCATAGCTGTGTCACCAGTAGCAGCTTCAAGGGGCTGGGCAAGAGCTGCTGTGGCAGCCCAGAACTCAGAGCCCCCAGGAGATCAAAGGGCTTTTGTGGGTTTCCAGATTCCTCCCCACTCCCGTGATCTAGAGGAGGGTATGGTTGGGTGTGAAAGATGGTGGACTGTGATATTTCAACTAGTTGTATTCAATAGTATCATGCCTAGAATTACACATTTTATGCTGCTGTTCACTGACTTTGGAACTGAATCATTGGCTAAAAATCTTTAACATCAAGCTGGAATTTCTTTTTTACTTTTTTGTAGCTTATTTATTTTACATTGTTGTTAATTTTTGTACAATATTTGGTTTCCCCCGTCAGGTGCCATCCCCATAAAACTCCCACCATCACATCACCTGTGAACGTCACCATAGTCTCTTGTAGCTGGAATTTCCAAATCACAAAATTTTCACCTGAATAGGAGCCAGAAACCTTCAGGATCCCTTTAAGATTCCAGTACATTAAATTACTGTTAAGTTCTTGAATGCTGGCCATGGCTAAGGGTCAACAATAGTCTAGCTTCTACTGGTGTTTTACACTGAGAGAAAACCAGAGTGATGGATTCATCAAGTATGTGCCCAAATACTGTCCCTTAGGGGTGGGACGAGCACAGTGGTCCATTAGCGGTTGGTGGCTGTGACTGAGAGCTTCACAGAACTGCAGGGCAGGGAGCTGGCCACGGAGCCAACTCCCAGCAGGGCTCTGGTGCAAGACTCACATGTCCCTAGCCCTCTGCCCTTCACTCCAGATCTGTGCTGACATGCCTGGGAGTGGGCTGCACGATGGAAAATTCTTTCTGTAAATTTGGACATATAAGAGCACATCATCCCATTGTATTAATGGGAGAAGGTCCATTACAACTGCAACTATCTCTCCCTATTTACATTTTGCTTTACTGAAAATATAAGGAAAATGGATGTCAGGGAAGGAAATCGGACTCACCTGTTGGCCCACAGTAGACTCTAGAATCTATTTATCATGCAGTAGACTCATTTTCTTCCTGATTTGGGCTACAACTCTATTTAACCTCCATGAAGAGCTCACCCACTTTCTTAACTTGCTTTTGCTGCTACCATTATCCAGAGTCTACCAAAACCAAGAGCTCCAGCCCACTCCTTTTAAAATTTGCTTGTACATGTCCTGCTTCCTGAGCCTTTCCATTTGGTGTGTGCCAAATGGTCTTGCAGAGAACTCAAAATTCCACCTTTTTTCCTTTCTCATTTGTGCTTCCTCTAAACTCTTTCTTCCATGACTGCTCCCAGTGCTGGTCTTAAACCTTAAACTTATCCTTGTTACCTCCAGGTTCCTCTACTTCTTCTGACCCGCTGTCTATTTGGTCACCAAATCCTATTGGCTCAGGAAGTGAGTGCATCTCTTGAATCCATCCTTTATTTTATGGTTTTACTAAATTGCAGATTGAAGTCCTTATACTCAAGAAAGGACAACTGCAATTATTTCCCAATTAATCATAACATGTGATATTATGATTTATAGTAAAAGATAACAAGAAATGAAAGTTTTTGTCATGTCCATGGCATTCATTACACAGGTCCTAAACCCTGAAAATCCTTAAGTGATAGAGGGACAGGAACACATTTTGTAATTATGTTTGGTCCTTTTTGCCCTTTGTCTGAAATGACTCTGGACCAGTAAAGATGAAAGGAGTGTCTTGTATTCATAATAGATAGTATCCTTTCAATCATATCTATGTTTACATTAATGAAGCAATTTTTGAAAAAACCCTAGATATACACAGGATGGGTCTGGTTGCCAGGAACACCCACCACATGACCAGTGAACTTCCAGCCCCTGTCTCCTGACCTCTGAGGAGGGGATAGGGACTGGAAGGTGAGCCAATGGCCAAGGAATTACTCAATCATTCCGACATAAAGAAACCTCCATTAAAAAATCTCTAACTCTAAGGGTGCAGCAGCTTCCAGTTGGTGAGCACATGGAAGTGCTGGGAGGGTGGGGTGCCCAGAGTGGGCATGGAAGCTCGTGCCTCTTCCCCCTGCTTTGTCCTAAGCATCTCTCCCATATGGCTGTTCCTGAATTGTAACCTCTTATTATCAACTGGTGATCTAGTAAGTAAACAGTTTTCCTGACTTTTATGAGCAGTTCAAGTAAATTATTGAACCCAGGGGAGGTTTGTAGGAACCTTCGATATGTAGCTGGTTGGTGAGAAGCACAGGTAACCATCTGGACTTGCAGTTGCCATTTGAAGTGGGGAGTCTGCGGCACTGAGCCCCTGCACTGCAGGCTATGATGTGAGCACCAGGTAGACAGTGCTAAAACTGAGTTAAATTCTGCTGCTGTTAGGTAATTGCTGGGCACAGAAACTGCCTTTTCTGTCCCCTCATGCTCCACACACATCTGGTGTCAGAGGTGAAGTCTTGAGAGCGGAGTGTGAGTAGAGGAAGAAAAGAGGGTTTATTTCTTTCACAGCCCTTTCTCTAGTGTCTTCCTCCTCTAATTCAGATTCTATACAGCAGCGGAATAACTTTCCAAAACTTGATACAAAGGACTCCCCTGTTATAAAACTTTAGTGACTTCCGTGCCTGCATTGCCAGATAGAAATGCAGTGTGTCCAGTGTCCATCTGAAATTCAAATGAGCAAGGAATAAATGTTTAAAATATGACCCTGTCCCATGTGATATTTTGGACATATGGACTTTGACTAAGAGTTATTTGTTATTTATCTGAAATTCAAATTGAACTGGGCATCCTGTATTGGCACTTGCCAAATCTGACAGACAACTCCTTTCCTACATAACAGAAGCCACGCTCCCTCTGTGGCATTTAAGGCTTCTGCCATCTGACCTTGTCCTGTGACCTTCTCCGACCGAGACACTGAGACCTCAGTGCAGATGGGGACCCTCCTCTTGGGTCCCTCAGGTTTCCTTCCCGGGGTCAAGCACTTGCAGCCGTGCCCAGTCCCACTCGAGGGCTTCCCAGACTCCGCACACTCCCCCCTGGCACTCGAGTTGGTTGGTTGACTTTGCTCACTCACCAGCAGACACAGAAGTGGACCCCACACCCTGCATTAGAATCTCCACAATCCACTCTAACAACAAAAGAACTGCCTCCCCTTGACCTGAATCCCGTGCTTCCGAGAGCACATATGAGAAGGAGCTGGGTGTTGATCACCCCGTCTCCAGGTTTTAAAATTAGTTCATGACTCAATAAAATACCCAAATCTTTTCCCATAAATCCTTGTCAAGCTAGATGTCCTCTGACCTATATTTGAACTTCCAAATGGAAGTGCTCTTACACGTCTCCTTGATTTTTAGTAGCATTCAAACTCATTTGAAATATGACTCTGACAACCATCAAACTGGCCGCCGTTCCCATCCTGTGCTGTCTGAAAATGTGGTAAGTTTTCTCTGGCCCTGCCCTGCGGGGGAGAGCCCATGGGTGGGCACTGGACCCCACTGGACACGCAGCTTCAGTTAAAGAACTGGATAGCATGTCCTTCCTATGGGAAACAAGACAGCACGTTTTGCTAACATGTTGAAAGGAAAACCATGTTGTGCTCAGAGAATCGGGACCTGGGTCAGGTGCAGAAAGCGCTTAGAGCACTGGAAGCCATTGCTCGTGGCCCAGGGCGCACATGTTTAGAAGCAATGGCAAGGATTCAGGTTCCCTTCAATGGGATGTTCTGCTAGTCTCAAAGTATCATTACAAGCAACTGCTCTGTCGCTCAAGGAGCTGACTCCTCCACTCATCCTTGTCTCTCAAAAGAAGCAAAAGTGCATGTACACACCCTTCCCCACCCAGCAAATGTCTCTTCTTTTGTACCGAGGGTGCCCTACCCACTATTTCCACCCACGTGTTACCTATGAATTTAAATTGCTCCACTCTTTTCTTCTCGCACCCAGCGTGTTGCTAAGTTACAGAAGATCATTAGGAACAGGTTCGGGAGTTCATTACAATTCCATTCACAATGGATCATTCCTACCTTCCCCTTCTCTTTCCAACCAGCCAAAGGAACAGGAGGAAAATGCTTATTAACTCAATTAGGAAAAAAACCCAAAAACAGGTGACACAGGTGCCAGCATGGGCTCTTCAAGCTGCACAAATGAACACTCATTGCAGAAATCCATGCAATACTTAATTGGTCTCTGCCCTGCTTCTAGGAAAATGTCAGAAAAGCACCCATGCCTCTGGACTGGAGTATTCATCGAGAGTTGAAGGAGGGAACCCCTAGGAAATGAATAGTTAAAACTTGATAATGCAGCAGTAGCAGCAGAATCAGTCTAACACTCACCATTTGGCTGAAGACAGTATCTTAAACCAGTAAGTGTCTTCCTGTTTGAAAAGTGACTCCCTTTGATTTCCCAAGCAACCCTAGCAGGACAGATCAGAAGAAAGCAAGGTTTTAATCCGCTCTGATTAATGTTACCAAATGAGCTCCCCTGACACCGGTGATATTATTCTCTGCGTAAATGATGTAGGAGGACAAGCCAGAAACTTAGGGAAAACGAACAAAACGCCAGCCATCTGCAGCAGAGAGGTCTCATTCTCCCTCTGAGGCTGCGGTAGGCCCACCCCTTTAACTCTCCCAGATGACCAGACACCCTCTGGTCGAAACTAGACCATTGGCTTGCTTGATTTGTGCCCTCTGCTTGCAGAGGCAGAGTTTGGGCTGGCACCAGGGGAAGGCACCTTTGTTAGATGCCAGAGCTGACGTCATCCACGCTAGCACAGGGCATCTGTTTCTATTCTGTCCTCGGGAGCTCTCCATTTGCTGGTACAGAACTTAATTCCTAAATTACCTACTGATGCCTTTCTCTCATTAGATTGTAAGCACCCTGAGAGCACTAGAGAGAGAGCCTCATTCATCTTTGTATCCATAAAATTTTTTGTTAAATGAGTTTTCACCCTCAGGTAGAAGCTGGACTTTCTTGTCCACCTCAGAAGTCTAAGCTACTCGAACCATTAAACATTTAGATTTATACTTTGAAGTCCTGAGAAAAAAGTTATACAAAAGTACTATTGTTATAAAGAGGTCACCAGAGAAGACAGCCCATTTATACTGAGACTACTGAGAAGTTTGTGTTTCTATTGTTTCTATTGAACTTACGTGGGAATAATGCAAAGACGTCACTTTTGTTTCCGCTGCAACTGAGTATAAAAATGACTTTGGCTCTCTGAACACCTCACTAGGACAGGCAAGACTCTGCAAAGGGTTACTCACTCATCTGGAAGTGAGTTCTGGACCTGTGTCACATCTGGCCCTACTCCCAACACTGTCAGTTATGCTATTTTAATGAAATGAACTCAGAACATTTGCTAATAAATGTTTTTCAGATCACACTGAGCTCAGAACCAGTAACTGACATCAGCTCCAATCTTGTCTCTGCCACAGAAGAGCTGTGTGCCCTTGGGTGAGGAACTCACCCATTCTGAATCTTGACACCCTCATCTATCAAAGAGATATTGCTATATACCTTGCCAAAATGTAATTTTTTCAGAACTTGCACATAAATCACCTAGCATAGAGCTTGACAGGTAGCAAATGGTCAGTGAGTGGTAGTGGATACTATTACTAATATTACTCTAGGTACCAATCTGATAAACATGAAGAGTGTAGGGCTCCTGTCAGTGAAATGGTATCCTCATCTTCAAGCAACATGGTAGCTCTCAGTAAAGTTAGGTGAGCATGTGACCTATGACCCCTAAGTCCCAACCTAGGAACACTTCAGAGCACACGAGCACCAAAAACTGAGCACAGATGACTGATTGTAGCATTCTTTGTGGGGGTGGGGGAGAAGTGGGGGCAAACTGGGATCTAACTCAGTGGAATGAGTAAGAAAAATAGTAGCTACATTCGATAAAAGACTATGAAGAAGAGCGAAGAAGAAGCTTCAGGAAATACTCACTGGCCTTGAAAACATGATGTGCTAGATTTTAAAAATTAAGAAACAGGATAAAGAGCACAACATAGTAGTATTGAGTAATTTTAAAATGTTTACATACATGTAACAATATTCTGCAATTTTTAAAGATGCCCACATAAGCAAGGACATGTGCCAGGGAACTATATTAGAGCGGGCACTTACAGGGGGAATGAGGATAGAGGGGAAAAATAAAATAAAGCAAAATAAAACAAGGAAAGGGCCTTATACAGATGTGTGGTGAACTTTGTGTGATCACTGCATCCCTTTATGTTTCAAAAAACCAAACCCTTGTTGTCTCTCCTGTGTGACTGAAAACACTAGCCAGGATGTAAAATAATGGTACTTCAATAACAATAAGAAAATAAGTTAAATCATGGCGTCTCCAACTTAATGGCAAGGACAAAATAGAGTTCTCTGGGAAAAATGACTGTTTTAACTCATTCTTATATCCACAAATACTTAGCATGACACATAGCACATAATAGGCAGAAAACAGATGCTTAAGTGGATGGACAAAACAAAATCTATTTATAACCATGCACAGCTTCTCTTCCTTTACTTACTGGAGGCTGACAGAACCTTGGGAATGACCAAAAGAACTATTGAGCACTTAGTAGAAAGCAAGTAAGATTTTTAGGAGATGAGGAGAAAAGAGAAGACTTACTTTGGAGCAAATTTTCCAACCCTCAAAAATCTTGGCTTAATCTTTGCAGGAAGATAAGACTTAAATAAATGAAGCAATTAAAGAACAAGCCACAAGAGCACACAGTAAAGTATGAGGTGAACAGGTGATTTCAACACTTTGAACTCTACAGAATTGCAAAGATGACTCTATTTTCCCTTTGTTACCAGGGGAGGTACACGGTGTGTGGGGTATAATTGATACCCTGTGGTATCAAGGTTGTGCGGCCAAATCCCAGACCTAATTGCGAATTTAAGAGGAAATTACCTTCTGAAATGACATACGGCATGTCAAAGCTAATGAATTCCAGAGTCCAGCCTGACTGGGATCAAATCCCCCACTGCAAACGTATGCGTGACGACCCTGCCTTTCCCTTCCTACACCGCTCTGTTTTTATGGGGTGAGAATGCCTTTGGAGAATTTTATTCATTTTGAAGCAATGAAGCATGTGATGGCGGCAAGTAAATGGGATCATGCACCATGCCCAATCCTTTGTTTTAACTTCTAATAAGTTGTTGGTACCTAATTAATTTCTTCACAGTTCATTCATTCCTTAGCAGGAAACTTTCCAATTTGCTGTGATGTCACAAGTTGTTTGTTTATAGCAATAAATTTTATTGGAATATGTTTAAGAGTCATAGTCCAGGTTCTTCTATTTTGACATTCATACAGTTGCATGGCAAAGGTGAACCTTGGTGTTAAAAGGATTTGGAATTTATATTGGCCCACTTGAGATGGGAACCCCGGAAGCAAGATTTCCAGAATTCTCAATATTCTCCTTAAGTTTGGCATTTTTTAAAAAAAATTTTTTTTACGATTTATTTATTTATGCATACAAGAACTGGGGTGCAGGCTAGAGGTGTGGGGTGGTGAGAGGATTCACTAGAGACAGAGTGGGGAGCAGAACAGGCATATCTACTGAAGTACACTGCTGAGGGGAGCAGCAGACGAGACAGGAGAGGTCTGCTGCACTGTGTGGGAAGCTCCCTGGACAGGGACTCGTGCTGCAGTGGCTGCTGATAGCTTGATAGTGCTGAGACTTAACCTGTTGCGCCACCAGGGAGGCCCGTCCTTAAGTTTGGTATTACAGACTATTTTAAGATGAAATTACTTCTCATTTCTGGCATTATTTGAGACATTGGTGTTTACAAAGCAATCCCTAAGCAAGAAAAGCTGACAGACCTTCATTTGAAAGTCTTAGCACCTTTAGAGAGATGCTGGCTGGGTATACACTGACTTTGTGATAAACTGTAAACAACATGTGACTATGCCAAGAGACATCTTCCTCTCTTGTGACTCAGAAGCAGGACCAGGAAAAGACTGAACACCATAGCTGGTAGAAGGGCCTCTCCATCAAGGGTTAAGGAATCTCCCAGAAACAGAATGTTAGACATCTGCAAATCTTATCTCAAGTCAGCATTATCATCTAAAACTTCTAGACAGGAGACCTTGACAATTTTTAGCAACCAGGTCAGGAAAGAATGTTCAGCTAGAGTCTTTCAAATGTAAAAGTTCAGACCAGAAACTTTCTATTTTGTTCTATCTCTGGCCTTTCTCCAACCCATTTTGCATCACTTTTTTAGAGTAGCTTGGATCATGTCACCCCCTCTCCAACCTTACCTCTGCTTAAAAACCTTCAACACTTTCCCAGTGTCCTTGGTATAATGATAAAACCCCACCGAAGTTTATAAGGCCTTGGGTGGTCGCTATTTAAATCTCCAGTCTCATTTCACAAGGTAGAGTTTCTGTTGTGGACATTGGCCTTTTACACACCATGCTCCCTTACATTTCAGGTAATTATTAAACAAATATCTCCAGTATTCTTACTCTTCTAGAGACTACGGACGCAGTTTTTGAGACGGACACAGCTTCTGCTCTCTTGTTTACACCCAGTGGGATAACCAACCATGTCATCAGTCAGTAAATATAAAGTTACACCTGGCAAGTGCTCTGGGGAGGGTGTACAGGGCTGTAAGTCTTTGCATTTGATCTACCTTTTGCATTTGATCTGCATTTTACATCGTAAAGACTATTCTCACTGCCTGGGATACTCTCTCTCTCTCATCTCCCACTGTCTCCTACTAATCTTTCATTTCTCAAGTAAGTATCACATCCTCTAGGAATCACTCCCTGATTCTCTGGTAGTAAGTAAGGATACTGCGGTTATTTGTTTAATAATTGCCTGAATGGGTAAATAAATAAAACAGAACTGAATCCCACTCACAAATGGGCTTATAACCTAATGGAGGAAAGCTGTGTGCACTGATAGGGATCAAGAATGTTGGAAAGTGACTTTATAGAGGAGGGTGACAGCTATTTTCTGAACAGACAACAACAGACAGTAAAGGCCAACAGCAATGATTCACTCACCAGGCCTAGTGCATGCTGGGCTCCTCAATAATGTCTTGTCGACATTTATTTCTGGAGGTTAGGAGTACAGATTTGAAGGCACACTGGGTTAGAATCTTAGCTCCATCACTTACTAAAGTGTTTCTTTAAGCAAATTGTTGAAGTGTCAGTTACCTCCCTTTCCTCATTTGTAAAATGGGATAATAACAGTATTTACTTTATACTATTATTATGGGGTTTCAGTGAGCTAACACACACTAAACCTTGTAACAGTAGTTGACACACAGTAAACACTAAGTATACTATAGCTGTTATTTATCATCCCTGTTTTAAATATAAGAAAACTGGCCTTCAGAAAACTTGATTAATTTGCCTGAAGTCCTAAGACTAGAGTTAGAAGTCAAACCAAGGGTGTGTGGCTCCAAAATCTTTTCTTTCTTGATCTTGCTGGGTCAGGGAGTAGGGTGGCACCAGGCATCTAGGTGAAGGCAGTTGGCATTTACAAACATAAACTACACTGGGACTGCTGCAGGGAGAGAGCAGGCAATAGCAGAGGTATAGGTGGGCAGGCAGGTGCCCAAATGAAGTCTAAGTTTTAGGGACAGGATCAAAGCAGGGACCAAGTGCCAAGATCAGGAAGCACCATCAAAATTCATTGGTGGCTGGAACCAGTTTGCAAAGTTAGTGTGGGATGAACAAGATGGCTTGTGAGGGCCTCCCTGGTGGTGCAGCAGATTAAGTCTCAGCACTATGAAGCTATCCAGAGCCACTGCAGCGCGAGTTCTATCCCAGGCCAGGGAGCTTCCCACATGGTGCAGCAGACCTCTCCTGCCTTGCCCCCTGCTCCCCTCAGCAGTGTATTTCAGTAGATAGGCCTGTTCTGCACCCCACTCTGTCTCTGGTTACTCCGCTCACCACCCCACACCTCTGGCCTACAGTTCTTGTATGCATAAATAAATAAATCTTTTTTCTTAAAAAAGAAAATAAGATGGCTGGTGATACTAGGTCAACTTTCATAGGACCCTGGATCAGGGTCAGGATTATTTCGAAGTGTGGAGTGGGCTGGCTGTGGGATAGAGGAAGTGGGATTGGTGAAGGAACAAAGAGTTGTGGGACCTGGAGTAAGCCAGTTGCCCCAGCAGTGATGGGGTCACTTCCTGAGGCTTCAGACAAAGCAGGGCAGGGCACAGAGAGCTGTGGGGGGGTGGGGTGGGGGGTGTCATCCAGGTGCCTGATATTGGAGCTGGGCACACATATTCTCATAGAAATGTAGTCAGGCATAGTGTTGTCTTACCTTCCAGCATATCCTGGAAGTCCTAGTAGAAATCCATTATCAATATTCTGTTTTTTTTTTGTTTGTTTGTTTCACAAAGAACACATGTATTTGTCAAATCATGGTTCCTAATTTTTGATTCAGAAAGTACAGCTCCTATAACTATAGTGCAACTCTATTGTAAATTAAACCAGCTTTTGTAGGCTGGAACTGAGATTCTAATTCCTATTTTTATTTCCTGTGGGAAAATTCATCTACGTGCCAAAGAATTTTGGGGACAGAATCAGTTCATAGGTTGGGCACTGCCTACACAGTGGAAAAACCCATCTGCTATTATTACATTCGACAGTGATGCTGATGCTCTTCCTCAACACTGTTTCACTTTCCCTCCATCCACATGAGATGGTATTTTAACAACAAAAAAAAGTGAACACTGAAAATGTTAACAAAAACAGTGTTTTAACAAAAAATAGCAGCAGTGAAAACTATGGCTTGAAAAGGAGCCCAGGGTCCCTAAACAACATGTAAATTTAAGGGAAGGCGTATGATGCTTTCTCACTGAAATCTAATTATCCTTAAAAAGAGAGTAAAGATAATGGGGGTCATACTGCCATAATGACTGGGGTCAACCCACCAGGCAGCTGATCCACGAGGACTAGAAGAGTCTTGTCCACACTTCAAGAGAACCTCACTTGAGCCCTGCACTCTCAACCTGACTTCTGCTTGCCTTCTGCCTTCTTTTCTTGGGGGTGGGGGTGGGGGGTGTACAATGTTTTTTAAATTATTCATAACATTCTAGATTTTCTGTCTTGTTGACAATAGAATCCTTCCCTCTCTCCCCTTCTCCCCTTCATCTCACTGTGTTACCCATGCATGGCCTTTGCTCCTGAAATTTATAGCCACTGCAGAATTGCCCCAAACCATGGGTAACCAAAATCACAAGAACCTATATGGCTTTAAGTCTTAATGTCCCCAACTCTGCTGGTTTGTTTATATTCACGTTTTCCCTCGTTAACAAAAAGCTTTATTTCACCTTTTTGTACAAATAATATCAAAACAAGAATAAAAAAACAATGCAACAAAAAAAACCCATAAATTTTGCTGTGCTTTGGAACATCTATGCTCCTATTTTCTTCTATCCTTGCCCATTGCAAACAAGATTTATCACTAATCTCTTTGGAAGTGCATTTATCACTCAGTGAAGGAGCACTGACCAGGCAGGAGAGTATATCCTAGCACAGAAGGAAGATTCGCTCCTTTCCCCATAAAATGAGTTCAGCCAGTAAAGTTTATAATCAGTTTGGACATTATATTTCATTCCACTTTAATGAGGAAAATGGAATCGATGCTTCTCAGTGGAGCACAGGTCTTGGTGGTGAATGGGCAAGTGGAGAGCCTTGCTTTCTGCCTGTTCCTTAGGTATACTCCAATAGAAGTATGGGCTTAACGTAAAATAGATTTCGATTGAGGGCCTCCCCGGTGGCGCAGCGGTTGAGCGCTGCACTGTGGAGCTGTCGGCAGCGGCAACGCGAGTTCGAGGCCCGGCCGGGGAGAATCCCACATGGTGTGGCAGACCTCTCCTGCCTCGCCTGCTGCTCCCCTCAGCAGTGTATTTCTGATCTGCCTGTTCTGCTCCCCACTCTGTCTCTGGTGAACCCTCTCGCTGCCCCACGCCTCTGGCCTGTACCCCAGCTTGTATGTATAAATAAAATAAAAAAAAAATCTTAAAAAAAAATAGATTTCGATTGAACATTTCCAAACTGGATTGCTAGCCTTGAGTTACAAAGAGACTATCCCAATTTCTAATATACTGGGGCCTTAATTTTCAACCCTGCTGCATTAGTAATTTATATAGTTCAGTCTAGTGATAGCACTTAAATGCATTTGTGATAGTTTTTAGATGAAAAATACTGTTTTAGTTCTATGTTTTTGTTTTTTTACTAGAGAATTTCTGACAGTTTTCTGGTCAAGAATTTCTATAAGTGGTATTTATTATCATAATGAATTCCAAAAATAATTTTTTTTATTTTGCAGGTGGAAAAGCACACATATGAGAGAGAAAAATGAAATGGCCCACTTAGTTTGAGCAAAGAATTTTAGGATATTGAGCAATTTTAAAGATAAAGATAGGAACAAAGATCTTAGAAAAAATTGAGTGTTTTCCACATTATTTCCAAGTTTTAAGTATTTTTTTCTATTCTAGACTGTTTTTTGTTCTAATTCTCCTGCAGAAATTCTTTCTCCTATAGAAATTTCCCTTCTGTAGGGAAAGAAAGATCAACAAAGTGAGACATGAAGATGGCACAGGAGCCTGAGGATCTTGTTTCCTTTCTGCTGAGAGGGGGCACCACGAGACACAGAATGTCCCCGTGACTAGTAGCGGAGTGCAGAGAGCTTCCTGCCCAGGTAGACTTTTATGCTCCTGATTTGCAGGGAAAGATGAAAAACTTTCACTCATTTTAATTCCTGCTGAAATTACAATCTTCAAGTTTCTTTGAACTAAACACTTAACTTTTGTAAAGCTGGATAAGCAACTTTGTCATAACTTTCCCAATTCCATCAAGTAGAACAATGCTAGCATTATAGGTAACTTAATCAACAAAACCCAGGTAGACGGTATCAAAATATCATGCAGTCATTAGAAATGAAAGAATATTGGTGGATGCACTAGGATGGTGATACCTGACGAGGGGGGATCTTAATGTTACCTCAATTAAAATTTACAAAAAGAAACCAGAGAATATTTTAGCAAATTTCCTTCACTCTTAATTTTATTTAAACACTTGACTCAATGGAAGGATTTCCCTTCATTAACATTTGTTTTATTTTAATTTTAATATAAGGTTCTAAATTATGCAGCTTGTTCATTTCAGAGGGATATATTCAGACATTCACCTATTGTTTCAGTCAACGACTATCCACCAAGTGTCAAAAATTCACTAATCAGAGTTCTAAGCACGGGGGATACAACTACATAAATGCTTGCATTTTAGTACTACCTGGAGATGGTTAGCCCCACATGAATACATGCTGTGTAGTCAACATATTTAGGGTTCGATTTAAAGATGAATCTTCTGTGTGCCCAGTTCATAATATGCTTGTTTGCCCATTTATCTTTCTGCAAAGATTCCATTGAGTTTATCGAGGCATGAAGCTTCTAAGGACTGTTTTAATTCAGAATATTTCTGCAAATCAGTCCTTATATGGAGATAATGATTTTAATGATTTGAGGCCTTCTGAAACAAATTTGCAATGTAAGTCTAAATATTTTTTATTTTGTTTTGTTTTTTTTACCTAGGTCTAGTTACCAGCTATTTCCTATGGTTCTCAATACTCACTTTGTGAGAGAGAATAAATTTTTCCTTCACACACTTGTGTGTTCGTTTTTGTAGTTTCTCCAGTTTATTCTTACTTAATTTCCTTCATTAGATTTGTACTTCTTTTATTTTCCATAAAAAATGAGAAGGGGGCATGTGAATTGAATTTTTAATAAGGCAAGCACATGTTACATAGTATCTATGCCAACAAAACCAGCAATAACATTCTGTAACCAGCTGCAAATCCTCATTTCTTTCAGTCCTCCAGCTACTGGAGCACCCAGAGACAGCTATTATAAAGTAGACATGGAAAGAATTTCCTTGCTCAAAAATTCTTTACAGTCTTGCATGTTAAAAAGTTTGATAACATAAAAACAGAACTTAGAGGCTTACAGAAAGATAAGCAAAATTTGTGACAATGCCAAGAGCCTCCTCTAAATGCTGTTACAAATGGAATAAGAAAAAATTTTAGCAGCAACAATGCCAGCAATAAATATTAAATGTGGCTGGACACAATGGAAGGAAAGCCCGTTTGTGCAGTAGAGATCACAAGAACAAGTTTCAGGTCTCAGAGGGCTAAATCAGCCCAAGGTTCAGCTCTCTCAGTGCCTATTTTCCCTAGTTCCATCTTAAAGAAGTGACTGAATATATAGGGCAAGGTACTTAATTTCTAAGCCTTAGTCTCTTCCTCTATAGATAATGTATAATTAATCCACTTCACAGGCTTCTTATGAGGATTAAATATACCAAAGCAGATGAAGGTTTGTTCCAACACTTTGCACCAAAAATGTTGGTGGCATTGTTATTTCACTTTAGTTACATCTAAAGAAGTTTACCATAGTAGTTTGAATGCCAACTAGCTTCTGAGTCAGTTCTGACAATATCTGCCTTCTTGCCTTTGGTCTTGCTGTCCTCCATCCCAAGGTTCCTGGAATGAGTTCTAGTTTTCTGTGAGTGTCCTGAGATTCCAATTTCCCTTCTATAAATGAATGATACTGCCATTTTCAATAGTTTATGCTGGGCAGTAGTTTTCTGAGCACCTCTGGTTTCCTGGATTGTATGAAAGCCCTTTCCAGACCATAAGTATATTAGTCAGTGTTGTCTGGAGAAACATAACCAATATGATGTATATAAAAATGAAGCTATAGAAAGAGATCAGCCTGGGATCAAGAGAAGATAGTGATTGGCCAGTGGGGCTTACATCTTGGGCATGGATCAAGAACTAGAATCATTCATTCATTCATCCTGTGAATATTTTTTCTTATTTTTTAAAGTTCATGAAATTAAACATTGGTTTCCACACTGCATGGAATTGAGAGTTATATGAGCATACCTCTTCAGATGTTTGTTACATATGTAAGTGTGGCTGGTACTGCAGTCTAGAACACTGTCTGTTGTTTTTGCTGGGAATCCAGCCTGAGGGGAGTCCCCCAGCTCCTCCACACATGTTTCTCCTCAGCCAAGGTTGTGTGCCTCTTCCCCATTTAGTTATCCCCTCCCCAGGGTCATTGAATGAGCAGCAGTCCTGTCAATGTCCCCTCATCCTAGACCTGTAACCTCCAGGCCACTGTTTAGTGAAGTGTGACTGTCTTCTGTCTCCTCTCCTCTGTCTCAATAAGTGTTGATCTCTGATATACAAGGGGCATTATAGTTTTGTCCCAAGTCACAGAATTCTCTGGTGTAATGAACTACTTGTTAACTTTTAGATGATGATCTCCAGTGTATAACAGACTCTTAAAATATTTTCTTTCTCCCTCTTTTGAGAATTGTCCAGAAGCATTTGTTGAAAGAAGGAACTGATGCCAAATTGTTACCTTGTGAAGATGACTTCTACCTTTGTAAGTACAAGCTTTGGATTCAAATGTGACCAATGAGGCCAGCAATCAAGTAGGAAATGTAAGGTACAGTCACTGTGTTAGGAATGAGAACCATTTTCTGTCACTCCAGTGCCAATTTTTTTTGTCATTCACCATGTTCCACGCACTGTGCTGGGTTGTGTGGCTACCACAGTAAGCAGACCATGGCCCTTGCCCTAAGGAGCTCACAGGTCCTGTATGCTGAAATGACATCACTATTGCAGTAAACAAATGCATGCCTGCTCAAAAGGGATGATCTTCAAAAATAAGATGTGGAATTGAAGGCTTTCTGGAACTTGAAGAATAAGTTTTGCTATCTCATATATTAACCAAGAAACCCAAAGTACCTCTAGATTGTCATAAGAAGAAACAAGTGGGCAATTCTTCAAATCATTAACTATTATTTGTTATCTGGCAAGGTTTTAGCAAACAAAAACAAGCAGTTAATAAATTATTTGAATTTTGTAGTATATAGGCATTTTCCAAGTCTTAGATTTCAAAGGAAGAAATTTTCTTTGCTAGAACCTCTAATCAGGTCATTAATTACTATTTTTATTAACAGGTACCCCTGACAGCATAATGAAAAACCTTAAACTTGTGAACTGAATTTTTCCCAGTCTTTATCAACAACAAACACCCTTGGTAGGAATTTTTAATTCCTTCTATTTTGCCTTGATCGCCTCAATTGTGAAATGGAGATATTAGAATTGTCTAGTCATAAGACTATGGTGAGGACTAAATGAATCCTTATAATTAAAAAGACTTAAGCACAGTGGTGAATTTGCTATTTGTATACTTATATCTAATACCACACCATAATACTAAGAAGTGGGTTGCATCCATTTTCTCTGTTGGAATCCTGCATTCCCCTTATGATTAAAAGATGCTATCCATGCACTGTAGATTTTGTTTCAAGTTTAGAAAAAATTAGATATATGTAGCATTGTAACTATGCAAAGAGAAAAAAGACAAAACTTGCAGATGTGGCATCAGGAGTGGAGAACCTAAGTGTGGTGAAACTAGAGTTTATCTTAGACTGGGATTTGAGTCATGAGTGTTGCCATTTTGGCAGGAGCATGCCAAGTTTCAGTTTCACCTTGAACATTCCTTTCTGCATTCTACAGCCCTTTGCCACAGCTTCCATGGAATGAAGATACAATAACATGGAGTTTGGCAGTCATACCAGACGCTGCGATCAAAGCAAAAACAGGTAGGGATCTGGCACAGTGGGTCTGTGCGACTTCTAATTGGTCCTCCCAGACCCCAAGGGAAAGGCTGCCTGAAATCCTCTCTCCTCCCCCAACTGCAGTCTTGATTTAGGTTCACAGTGTTCAGAGGAGAGAAAAGAGAGAAGCAATGCACATGGTATAGAGATTCCACAAGGCTAGGATGTTTGGTCTGAAGGATGCTGTGTTTATAGAGCTATGAAGTTTGGTTGGGAGTGGGGGAGAACCAGGAGAACAAAGAAGTAGAACATATGTCCCTACATGGCAAATCAAATTCCCTGCCTTGGACCAGGCTTGCCAGTACCTTTGATCATTACACATTCATGCAAAAGGCCCCCGGCCACTTGGTCTGGCAAAGAAGAGTTTGGGCAACTAAGAGTTTCTCCAGTGGACAGTGACAGAAAACCATCTCACTGGAAGGGAAGGCAAGAGAACCCCCATCACAGACTGAAAGTGAAAATTCAGGCATCCTGGATTTTCCTATAGCTGGAAAGGGCCTATAGCTCCAGCAGAATAGCAGAGTCAAAGGCTGAGGAGAGAGCCAGATGAAGGAGTTCCATTTCCCTTTCCCCCATGTATCCATGTCAAGGATCTTGGAAGATGGAACAGATAAGGAGCTCACCCCCTTTTTTCTCAGAACAATCTGAGGGGCAAAGTTGGACGTCTGGACAGACAGATCAGCTTAGGTTACACATCAGACACATGGAGAAAGTTACTTATTCTTATTTTCACTTCTCTCCCCCAAAGAAAGTCAAGACATACATAATGGTCACCAGTCTTTTAAGTACTCAGTATGCACAGTCCAGAAGATGAATCTGCTAAAAGAAACCATCCTTTCCATTCACTCAAGACACACACGTCTAATACTCTCCTCTTACGTACAAGACACTGTGCTGGGTCCTGAGGGTACAGCAAGGAACAGTCAGGTAACATTTCCAGCTCTACAGGGCTGAACTTGTGGAAAGGAGGAAAAAAAAGAGTTAAACAAAAAATAAAGAGTGATATCAGGAGAGAAATGAGTGTGTTTTTTTTTAAGATTTATTTATTGTATGCATACAAGCTGGGGTACAGGCCAGAGGCGTGGGGGCAGTGAGAGGGTTCACCAGAGACAGAGCGGGTAGCAGAACAGGCAGATCAGAAATACACTGCTGAGGGGAGCAGCAGGTGAAGCAGGAGAGGTCTGCAGTGCCATGTGGGAATCTCCCTGGCCGGGCATCAAACTTGTGTAGCAGCTGCCGACAGCTGGCTGCGCCACCAGGGAGGCCCGAGTGTTATGGGAAGAAGAGGATTTAATTCACTGAATGTGTTATATGGAAAAGCAATAATTAATCTCAGGTTAAGTATATTCTGTTACGACTTTAAGACCAGATGGACATCTAATTTTCAGTCAGATGTCAAGTTCTGCCTGCCTACGCCAAAGCAGATCTAAATGGGTCCTAGAGCACTTTCAGGTGGGTACACAATAGACACTGTTTTAGAGCGCTTCTGGATACTTTCTTTTATTCCTTCATCACTTTTAATTTGAACTTTTCCTATTTATTCATTTGGTAAAAATTGATTAATTTCACCTATTCAACTGTCTTAACATCCATGAAATACTCAGGAGCTCCCTCTATCCCATCTCCCATTGGGAAGACTAGTCATAGTGTTGCAGAGGGTTTTTCAAGAGAAATGTACTGCTTCCTTACATCCAGTTGTTGATGTTTCCTAAATTATTCTACCGCTAATGTTAACATATGATATTTTTATATCTCTTTTCATCCCCAACACATAAAAAAAACACTTTCAAAATAAGGTATAACATTGCCAAGGTCACTTATCTAATGTATCCCAGTCATTTTATTCCCAATCTATGGAGTAGGTAGACTGAACTCAGCCTACAGAAATGAATTTCCACAGAACTTACTTAAATCTCCAAGAATATTCAGAACTGGAAAGTAACTTTGAAAATAATGACTTTATCTGTATTATGTGAAAAAAAGAAAACTAAGACCCAAGGAGCTTGGGTGGCTTCACGAGCATCACTGGGTTAGGAAGGGCTAGAAGCACTTGAGGGTGGTGATGGAGTCCAAGGCCTCAAGTGCTCTTTGAACCACCTCCGGTGAATCCCTGCAGCCCAGCACAGTGCCTGTACATGGCGCCATACAATAGGTATATTTTACTTTTCTTAAAGATTTGTTTATTTATGCATACAAGAGCTGGGGTGTAGGTCAGAGGTGTGCAGGTGGTGAGAGGGCTCACCAGAGACAGAGTGGGGAGCAGAACAGGCAGACTGACTGAAATACACTGCTCAGGGGAGCACCAGGCAAGGCAGGAGAGGCCTGATGCGCCATGTGGGAAGCTCCCTGGCTGGGGATTGAACTCATGCTGCAGTAGCTGCCAATAGCTTGATAGTGCTGAGACTTAACCCCTTGTGCCACCAGGGAGGCTCCGCAATAGGTATATTTTAAATGAATGAGTGATGACTGCTAAAGGTGTGTCTGGTATTGTTCTAAGACCTTTGCATTCATTGACTCATTTACTCCTTACAATTTTATGAGATAAGTCTTATTAAGATCCTCAATATAAGACCTCCCTGGTGGTGCAGCGGTTAAGCACTGCGCTGTGAAGCTGTCAGCAGCAGCGATGCAAGTTCGATGCCCAGCTGGGGAGAATCCCACATGGCGCAGCAGACCTCTCCTGCCTCACTCGCTGCTCCCCTCAGCAGTGTATTTCTGTCGATATGCCTGTTCTGCTCCCCACTCTGTCTCTGGTGAATCCTCTTGCTGCCCCACGCCTCTGGCCTGTACCCTAGCTTGTATGCAAAAATAAAATAAAATCTTTAAAAATAAAAAAGATCCTCAATATACTGAAGCACATAAAAATTAAGAAATTGACACAGATACAAAAGGACAGAGAAAGGATTTGAACTCAGGTCTTCTGACTATAATCTTACAGTCTGTTATCTTAAACCCTATACTCTATCATCCAGTGAATGATGGATATATAACTCTGAAGGAGGAGAGGGCTGGAATAGCAGTTTAAGAACTATGAAATAAAAAGTGGGTATCATACAATTGTGTTATGTTACCATATATATGTTTTATTATATATATATGTGCTTTATTCTGTCTCTCTCTCTCTCTCTCTATCTAAACTAAACCAAAGTCTGATACCGTGTCACACTGGTAGACACTACAGCTTGCTAATCCAAATCTCAAGCTATTTAAAATAAATAGGGGATAACATTTGCTTTTTTAACATATATATTTTGAATTACAGCAACTAATTTTATGTTGTTCATGAAAAGTTGAATTATAAACAGCAAATCATGGCCTAGCTAAACCTATTTAATTTTAAATATCAGAGGTTATATTCTCTCAAGAAGTTAGCGCTATTATTGCATGATTTGTCAGTGTTACAATCCCAGCACATACAATTTTCCCTTCCATAAATTGGAAAGTTATCTCTGGGTGTGCTGATATTTCTAAAGTCTCACCTTTGATACTTCTATAGAAGTTTGGTATTTATTCCTTGGAGCCCTCCTGCTCACTAGGGTAGAGCTAATTTTGCTAAACTTGACATTTGCTTATCCAAGATATTTGCAAATAGAGTTTTCAGTCTCTTTAAATCCCCCATGAATGATTTTCCCTTGCTTTCTTGTCTAAATGAAGCAGTGCTCTACCACACAGGGATGGCTGGGGATATGGCAGAGACCCTGCACTTTTCCACACTGTAAGTAGCATAGGAAGAGCCGGTGTGTTGTCCTTGCGGTGGGTCCTCTTTGTGGGCTTCTTCACATCCTCCTCACATCTCCCTTTTCCCCTCTACAAAGCTGCTAACTTGGCACAGGCCAAGCTATGTAGGGGCCCTGGGCAGACCCTAAGCATAAGCCTGTGACTGATTCATTTGTGAAGATGTCTATGCCTTAAGCATGTATAGGAGCCACAATGACTCTTCCTCTGTCAATTCAATTATGTTAGAAAAATCCTTGTAAGGATACATGCACCCGTATGTTCATTGCGGCACTGTTCACAGTAGCAAAGGTATGGAAGCAACCCAGATGTCCAGAAATAGATGATTGGATCAAGAAGATGTGGTACATACACACAATGGAATACTATTCAGCATTCAAAGAAGACAAACACATGCAATTTGCAGCGACATGGATGGAATTAGAGGGGATCATACTCAGTGAAATAAGCCAGAAAGAAAGAGAAAAATATCGAATGGTTTCACTTATAACAGGACTATAAGGAAACCAAATAGGAGAGAGACAATGTGGGGGGGGGGCAGAGGGAGGGAAGGAAAAGGGCACAGGATGGAACAGAGAAGAGCACAGGGGACCATGGAGATGGATCGCGGGTGAGTTGGTGGTGGGCTGCCCAAGGGGAATACAAAATGTAAAAGACATAAATAACAATAAAAATATATATTAAAAAATTTAAAAAAAGAAAAATCCTTGTAAATTCCTATTTCATGATACACAAAATGATTCATTCCTGAAAGTGCTACAGTTTCCAATCAGGTTTCAAACAGCCATTAAGAAAACGAAGGGATTGCTTGGGTGCCTCTTGTCTGAGTCTCAGTGCTGAATCACTGGCCCCTAAATGTACACACGCAAGTGCAGCATGGCCTTCCGCACATCAGCTGGGCTCCAGAGCAACCAGGGAAGAAAAGTCAGCAGGAATGGCGTCATCTACTGGCCACAGAGAGAAGTACCATTCTGAACTTGCCATCCCCATCCCCCTACAGCAAGGTTGGCTAGAAGGGTATTAGGCTCCAAGTTAGTTCACCTTTCTCATTAGAGTGGCTCACCCAATCTCGCATATCTAATAGTGGTATTCATAATTATTTCCCACAGTTCATTTCTACCTGCCTTACGAACCCCAGATAAATCATTCATGCAATGGGAAGCTGTTAAGAGGGAGTTTCAGTGGCTCATGGTTCACTAGATATTTGCATCTGAATGCAGTGATTTTCCAAATTCTGTTATTCATGAATTTCTCTCTCATGGCATTGCTTTAAAATTAAAACTCACATCTAAAAGGAAAAGGTCAACACAGGTGTAGAGAAAACATATTAGTCAGTGTTCCTGCTCTGAAATACTGCAAAGTTAATTCATGTCATGGTAATAAAACACAAGGAAACAAAATATTCTTGCTCCTCAAACATTAGATGTCTTGAATATAAAACAAAACTATCAGGAAGGTAAATTACTTTGTGTGCTGTAGATACTGGTACTTCTCATAAATTTAAAACAAGATGTTAAATGAGACTTTCTATTATTTCAGCCTGAAGAGCAATAGGGAAGAGAGAAAATTTAAAAGAATTAGGAATCAAAGCTGTTACACAGGGTGTGTGTTTGTGAGAAATAGAAAGCCAAGGTTTTTAGTCCCAAAATATCTCTACAGGAAGTTTGAAGGAGTGGTTTTCCATGGAAAACAGGAGACACGTTTTATAAAAAAGAAGCTGGCAGGGCTATGGGTGAGGCAAAAACCTCTGGGGGTGGGGAGAGGATGAAGGAGGAAGCCCGTGCTGATGTCCTGCCTGCTCCCCCTGCTAGGGGGTGTCGGGGGTCCAAGGCCAGGATAATGAATATTTATGCTTCTCTTATAAAGTGTCTTTTATAGAGAAATTTAGTCACATTCTACTGTAGCCAGAAAGTTCCTTAAAGTAAAATCCTTTTACAGTTTCCATCTCTCCTGTCATCAGGCCGGCATAGAAAGAGGCCGGTCTTCATTTGGAAACGGAGAGTCGGGCAGAGATGTTTTGGTGGAGATCCTAGCAACCTGCCTGGAAAATTTATGACTCGTAGAATGGATTAAAATGAAAAACAAAACAAAAAAGTACATATATATTTATGCGTGTGTGTATGTATATACATATACAATTCACCTTTGAACAAGATGGATTTGAATTATACTGGTCCACTAATACATGGAATTTTCTAGTAAACAGATGATAAAAACTTACAGTATAGATAAATGCCAAAAAATACTGTAAATGTATTTTATCTTCCTTATGATTTTCTTAATAACATTTATTTATATACATTATATATAATGTATATGATGTACATAGCATATAAACTATGGGTTAATCGACTGTTTGTGTTATTAGTAAGGCCCTCTGCTCAACAGCAGTAGTTAATCTCCCGAAGGAGATTGTGAGGCACATGAGTGGGGCCACTGGGCAGAGCTGGGCAGAGAGCTGGGCAGAAAATACCTGGTTTCTGAGAAAGTATTATCTCCAATCCATCTATCAGGTCATTCACCTCAGGCATCTAGACAAAGATGGGCAGTCCTGATGCCCTCAGGCACCACCCATCCCAGGCCTGGGCCGTGCACCCCATATTCCTGTGGCAGGTCACACAGACCCTGCAACAAGGTACGTGCTGTGCAGACAGAAAGGACGGAGCTGAGAGCCTCGGGTCCACTCACATTCTATTCTTTTCCCAAGCCAACCCCACTAGCCAATGGCTGTGAATGCAGCTTGCTCACAGTATACCCACCTCTAAGTCCAGGATGGAAAAAGTCCTTAAGGAATACATCTTTGATATTTTAGTATGAAAGTTAGCAAACAGCACGTGTCTGAGAAGTGCCTGTGCCTCCCAGGACATGAAAGAGGCAATTCCAGAAGCCAACCTTCAACTTTCTACCTGGGTGTCAGACAAACTGCTGCAGTTACAAGACCTGGACAACATGTGGCTTCTGGCCCGCAGAGCTCTGCCAGCAGACATAGCCCAGCACCTAGGGTGATGTCAGCACTGTGTGGAATCCTGCAGCTGAGCTAGGTGAAGGCACAATTTGCATGATATTTGTTATGTCATCATGCCTGTGTTCGAACTTCTGGCTGAGACAGCAGAGAAAATGTCACTTCTTGTGGATTCTTTCTGGAGGCTGAGACCCAGCCTGCTGGCCCACTTTAACCTTGTTACTGCTCTGACTGGACACCCCCTGGGGCTGGACACCCTTATTCCTTTTCTGTTTATTGCCTCACCAGGGAAAGGGCCTCTGACTGATGGCACATGGTCTGTGCCTGCCTTGGATCCTGTCAGTCATGAGGCCTCTCAACTATTTTGCAAGTTTTTGTTTTCGTTTGTTTGTTTGTTTTATTTCAATGCTCTCCTCTTACAACAGGGATGTTTGGTTTCTTAGGAGGACTAGTCAAGCAGGTAAATTTGGCTCTGAGAAACTGACCAGTCAGCATTATCAGATTTCAAGAAACTAGAGTGCACAGAAGGTTTTATTCTTCTGTTACCAACTAAGATCAACTTTCTGTCTGTTTTCTAGTATCTACCACAGACAAGAAACCTTATAAAGACTTCTCACAAATTCATAGTTAACATCAGTCCTATGACTTTTACACACAGTTCAAAGAATCTGAAAGTGTCTGCAAAGGAAAATAATGAGCTTTACCTCCTCGTGACTTGTGTAGAGGCCTGCAGATAACTATGTTGGCTCCAAGGTGAAGATAACTTAGGGACTTTCTTGAGAATATTTACACACACAGTACAAAGGTCTCCATGATAAACAGAATTTCTACTCCTTTAACAGCATGCTGGCTTCATGTTTTCAGCATCCTGAAGTCAGTATAATACCACATGCAAATAGGACTACAGCATTAAATTGTACCACAAAATTACATTTTTAAAACAATGACCATTGCCATTGCCACTTTTTTAAATATCATTATCATCCCTGCTGCTACTACTATTTTTTTTTTTACAGCAAAGGAAATATAATAACCAGAGAAGTGATACATTACTTTTCAGTCACCTCAATCAGTCTAGGGTTAGAATTCAGACACTTCTGAACCCTAATACTGAATTTAAGTAGCCAAAGAATTAATAGTTCTTGCATCTACTTTATTGTTATCAACTTCTATCTGAATTAATTTTCTTTTCCTGGGTCCTGTTGTTTTTTTCCTTTCAGTTTCTAAGATAAATTCTAACTTGTATTTTAGAAATTCCTTGTATAATAAGGAAGGTATTTAACTAAAAATAAAACTTCTTTGGGATCACATAGTTATGGCGTAAGTTCTCCTAGCCTTAATGCTTGTTAGGTAACTTGTATATTTCACCCCTGACTTCCTTTTTACTCTACAGATAGTTTATGAGAATGCAGTCTAATTTCAAAATATTTAAAATTGGGGCTTTACATATTTATCTAATTTTACTGATATTGACCAGAGACTGATGACTAAAAATTCTCTACTTTCTTTAACTATTTGAAGTGTCCTTTACCACCAAGTACTAAACTGAATTTCATAAATTTTAAAGAAAAAACATAAGGAAAAACTGCATATTTTCTATTTGGAGGATGCAAATTTCATAAGTATTACTAAATAAGATTATGGATTGTGAAGTTTCTATTTACCCTTGATTATTTAAAGTTTACTAGATTTGCTGAATTATAAAATAAGATATTTAAAATCATTCTTTATACTTGTGCTTTATCAAGTTCTCTTTATATTTCTAATAAATATTGCTTTTACATGTTTAGGTCCTTGCTGTTTTTTGGATACAATTATTTTATGGATACAATAAAAGGTAGTGTTAATAATGAATCAGATTAGTCACCTTGGGAAAAGCAAATTAAAAACATAATCAGATATCACTGCACAACCATGTTATGGGAATGCCAAAAGAAAAAAGAAAATGCTGAGTGCTGATGAGGCTAAAAGGAACTTCCACACTATATTGGAGATATAAATTGATAGAACTACTTAGGATAAGATGCATGTGTCAAACCAGCAATTACATTCCTACGTATCCATCTAAAAGAAACCTGTATATGCTTTTACCATAAGACTCATATAAGAATGTTCATAGTAACTTTATTCATACTGTCCCTAAAAAACTGGAAACTGGAGGGCCTCCCTGGTGGCCTAGGGGTTAAGAATCAGCGCTGTCACCACTACAGCTTGAGCTCAATTCCCAGCCAGGGAGCTAACCCACACATGGCGCAGCAGACCTCTCCTGTCTCGCCTGCTGCTCCCCTCAGTATTGTACTTCAGTAAATCCACCTGTTCTTCTCCCCATTCTGTCTCTGGTAAATTCTCTCACCCCCACACCTTTGCCTATACCCCAGTTCTTCTGTGTCAAATGAATAAATAAATATTTTTTTAAAAAAACAGGAAACTGGAAATCCAAATTTCTATCAATGGTAGAATTAATAAATAAATTTTGGTATTATACAACAGAACTCTACACAACCACAAGAATAAACACACCACAGCCCTATATACATCATGAATGAAAGAAGCCAGATACAAAAGTGTACACACTTTTGGAGTGCACGCAACTCCATTTATCTAAAATTCCAAAACAAATCCAGGATGTTGCAGTCTGGAGAGTGGACAGATACTTTCCTTGGGTGGACTAATGACAAGGAGTGAACAGGAGGAGGGTGTCTGGGGCTATTTCTTTTTTTTTTTTTTAAGATTTATTTATTTTTATGCATACAAGCTGGGGTACAGCCAGAGGCACAGGGTAGGGAGAGGGTTCACCAGAGACAGAGTGGGGAGCAGGACAGGCAGATGGATGGAAACACACTGCTGAGGGGAGCAGCGGGCGAGGCAGGAGAGGCCTGCCCCACCATGTGGGATTCTCCCTGGCCGGGGCGTTGAACCCACATCGCCGCTGCTGACAGCTCCACAGAGCAGCGCTCAACCACTGCACCACCGGGGAGGTCCCCCAAAATAAATAAATCTTTAAAAAAAAAAAAGAAGTTGGAGTTTTAAAGGCAGTGGACACCCTCTAGGCCAACCAGGCTGTGTGGCCTGACCGGAGGGCAGCCTAAGGGCCACTCCACACTCAGGGAGCTAGGGAGTCCTCCATCGGGTGTGCCTTCACTTTCTTACCAGGAAAAATTGGAAAAAACAATACTCTTCCTGCCTACCTCACACTGAAACATTCTATGAAATACAGAAATGCTCTGCCAATGTACAACTATAAACCAGAGGCATTCTGCAAGGGAGGGGGAGATAGAGCAACCAAAACAAAGGAGAAAAGAGCACAAGGGACTATGGTAATGGTTTGTGATGGTGGGAATTTTCCGGGAATACACCTGAAAGGAGAAAGCATACAAACATGCATTGTGGAAAAATGAACAATGACGTGTTTTATATATATATATATATATATATATATATATATATATATATATATATATATATATATGTATCTACATATACATATGTATATATACACACACACACACATATATAACATGATCACTCTAAAAGAAATGATCTGCGAATGTAAACCCATCATCTGATGCGCAACAGTGCCATCAGAATGGAAAAAACACGCTCCATGTTTCCAGGGTTGAGAAGCAGTCATTGTCATTCTCCTTGTAACCTTCACTTGAGGATGATTCATTTGCTCCATGTACTGTCTCTCTAAATTTATCAGGAAGGGCATTTATTAGAAAATCTCAATGTGTGATGAATCAACACAGAATTACAAAATTATGACCTTTCCTGAGCTGGCTTGCCAAAAATTCTGTCTTCCCTCATAGGACAAAGCTTTAATCAAGAAAATTCCCTCACTTCAATTTATGAGACACAGAATGTGAGGACAAATGCACCGTGGGCTAGGAAAGCATGCTCCTTTCCTCTAAGCTCATAGCATGGATTCCAACCTGGAATTTGCCAGTGAACCCAAGACATGACAACTGCGAGACTTGCTGACTGCACACAGATTTAACAAGTTTTAGAAGTTCACATCACAGGAAAGAAAATTGTAACTTTGTAAAGTGATGGAGCTAAATTTATTGCTGTAGTCATTACACAATCATCAAAATTTTTTTTGTAAAAATGAAAAATTCCCATACTCCACCCCAAACTTAAGAGCTTCAGGGCAGGGACCTGGGAATCTTAATTATTTAGTTATTTATTTTCACTCAAATTTCCCCATCACCACCATCTGGATCTGTGTCCCTTTGTCCCTTTCCTTCCCCCTTCCTCTTAACCTCAGAAGCAATAGGATATCTGTTGATTACTGATAGTTTTTCAAAGTGTTTTATACGTAGTTGAACTGTCTATGAATGTCCAATATTTGTTTTAATCATTGACTTGCTTTGCTGTATAAAATGTGTTCAAATGCCCTCCATTTTGTTGAAAATGACTGCACTTGATCCTTTTTTGTGGCCATGTAATATTTCATGGTATGTATGTACCACGTCCTTTTGATCCACTAGTTCTTTGAAGGGCCAAATCTTTATGCCTACACCTGAACAACCTGAACAGGAAACTCTCAGAAACCAGAAGGGTTTCAAGAATTCAACTCAATTCTAACACTATCCAACTAGTGTTAACATTAGATTCCATAGTTTAAGAGTTTGGTCTTCTGAGACTGTCCACTTCTCCAGATGCCAGCCACGAGTCCAGGTTGTTACCTGTGCTTCTGATCAACAGGCTACAAAGCAGAGGTTCCCAAGGCCCCCTGCTCAAGTTTGACTAATTTGCTGAAGTGACTCACAGCACTCAGAAATCCACTTACTTACTAGATCACTGGTTTATTACAATGGATATTATTCAGGAAGAGCCACAGAGAAGAGAAGCATAAGGCAAGGTATGGGGAAAGGGTGTGGAGCTTTGGTGCCCTTTCCAGGCATGGAATAATTCCCAAAGTCACCAAGAAGTTCTTGGAAGGCCCTCCTCTTTCTTTATTTTTTGTTTTTATGGATGTTTCATTACTTGGACAGCTTGTTAGCTCATTGCCCATTGGCAACTGAACACAACCTCACCCCTCCGCACTCCCTGGAGGTCCAGGACTGAAAGTTTGAATCCTCTCGTGTCATCACATGGTTGGTTCTCCTGAAAACCAGCCCACATCCTTAGGTGCTTCCAAAAAAACCCCACCTCATTCACATACTAAAGACCCACATCATGCACAATACATTCCAAGGATTTGGGAACATGCAAGTGAGTAACTATGGATGAAGAGCAAATACGTATGAGAAATATACTTTAGTCATCTGAATGACCAAATATGTTTGTATTTCTTATAAATCACAACTATTGTACACCTGAAATTTATACAGTATATAGGATGTCATTACATCTCAATAAAAGGGGAAAAAGGGATAACATTTCATTATATAAGCACCTGAATTCCTATGTCCCACATTGGTTGCAGCCAAAGCAAATATTCATGGTGAAACAGAGGGAAAAAGTACCGCTGGGTAAGAGAGAAGGAACATGGAGAAAGTTCAGCTAGACTTGCTAGTTTCCTAGGAATACAATGTGAAGAAGAAAAAGAGCCATGCCAACACCAAATACTTGCGATTCAGTGAGTTTGCATAATCCATTCAACAGAACCATGATTCTAACGAAGATTCACAGTGCAATAGGTTTTATTACCGATTCAGACCAATGAAATTTACATTTTTTTTCATACAATATTTGCATCATCCTGTCACATGGGCCCCGCAGCTCCTGCTGCCCAGGGGCATTGTCAGATGTGTTGGCCAAGTGGCCCCGAACCAGGAACGCTGGGGCTTGGGGCTGCTGTGGCTGTGGGCACCCACTAGGATGGCAGCTAAGGATGGCTCACAAGTTGCACATGCTGAACCAGTCCTCAAAACCTGGGCACCTCAGCCATCAAGCCAGGACATTGTGACAATTCTGTACTCTCAAACAGTTGTTAATGTTTTGAACCTGTAATCTAAACAGTAGACTTCAGAAGAAGGCTCTTGTTAATGCAAGTTCCTAGCAGTGTTAATCTAAGAGGGATTCTTAGAGTATTTGTGTCAGAATCAACGGGGAGGACTTGATAGACACAGAATTCTGAGCTCCACTGGTGTCCGGTGGGGACTTTCCATTTTGATCAAGGAATTGATGCACAGTATATTGGCACTAATTTGGGAAGGCTACCTCCTGACACCAACACACAAATGACGACTGGTGAGTTAGGGCCCACGTGTGAGTGTGCACTCAAGCCTCTGATCTAGGTGACTTGTGAGAAGGAGCCATGGTTTCATGTGACCACGTAGTCTGCTTTGAAAATTGCTATATTGCAAACATGGAACAATTAAGAATGTGGCCTAGAACTTCGTCATCACCATTTCTATTTGTACGTTTTAATTTTATGTTTTCTCTCTCCTTCTCCCATTCATTTAGAGTTTAAAATTCCCACTGCCACCAACAGAGTTGATCCCTAAGCCTTCAGGGCGAACACTGTGTCTCTAAAATTTAAGAGGAGGACCTCCTTGGTGGCACAATGGATTAAGTCTCAGCACTATGAAGCTATCAGCAGCCACTGCAGTATGAGTTCGATTCCTGACCAGGATGCTTCCCACATGGTGCTGAAGACCTCTTCTGCCTCGCCAGCTGCTCCCCTAAGCAGTGTAATTCAGTTAATGTGTCTGTTCTGCTCCCCACTCTGTCTCTGGTGAACCCTCTCACCACCACCCCACACCTCTGGCCTGCACCCCAGCTTGTATGCATAAATAAATAAATCTTCAAAAAAATAAAATAAAAATAAAAATCCAAGACTTCATATTGAGAAAAAGAAAAGTTGTCTTTTATGAAATAATAGGAATCTAAAGTCTAAGCACTTGCCAGGTTTTAAAATTCTAATTTGCAATTTGAACTAACATGCTACATAATGTTGAAAGTGCCAAGAGATTCGACAAACGGAACATGTTAGCTTTATTACTAGAGACAAGCTTTGCACATTTTCCTGTGTGTTTTGAGCCTGCTGTGGGCAGAATCAAGCCAAGTGAAGGACCCTAAGCCATGTCACTCCCTCCTAGCCCCAGTATCTGCTCTTCTGCAGATAAGAGCACACATTGCATTTGTATTTTGCTCTATTTGCTGTACTAAAGGGAAACTGCTTTTGTTGCTCTTGTCTAAATATGATACTCCAGCACTTTATCCCAAGCCACTTTCTCTCTGCTTATTCCCACACTGCTTTGAGGTGTCCAGGTAGGCCACAGCACAGTATTTTTAGTTTGTGTCTTGATGAACAAAACTTTCCTATGACTGGCCAACCATAGACTCTAGGAGCAAAACACACAATTATCATAAGCAAAAGCTGATAAAAGGAATTATCAACAGCAAAAGTCAGAGAGATTTAAAGTACTCAAGATTTAGAATTGAAGTGCCTTGAAGCCCTTTCCCCCTTTTAATTGGCAAAATTTGTATCCATGACAGATGAAACCTAGTTGGACTTTTCTCCAATCAATTTCTTATCATTAAGACTGAATTTTACAAAATTGGTTTTGCCCAGTTTGTTGGTACCTCTCCCTGAGCCATAGAGCTATCTACTCTTGTCTTCCAATGTCAGCATATCATGATGTTTCTACTCCCTATCCAATCCCATTTTGCCTTAGAACACAAAAGTTGTGTTTTCCCCACTTTCTCTCCATGACAGAATTAATAATTTCTGCTCCATACTCCAATTACTATTTGGTATACTGTTAAAAAGAATATAAGACAGATAGACTGTTTCAAATCCTAGTTTTGCCACTTACCCCCTATTAGGTTTTGGAAGTTAACTTCTCAAAGCCATACTTTCCTGACTTGGAAAATAGGGAAAGTCAGGTTTTATGGTGCTTTAATAAGATATATGCCTTTTCCAGAGATTGATGCATGGTGAGCACTCAGTAAAGGTTATTCACCACCCCCACTCCAGGACAAGAGCCCTTATAGCTTACACTATCTATCCAGCTTCTCTGGAGTAGTGGGCACTTGCTGTTGGGTTTGGCCACCAAGCATTTCAATCATGTCTGTGTTTAGGGAGTTTCTGCCAGATGGGTTTTAGTGGAAGCTTTGGGAAGTTACTGCTGAAAATGCTGACCTGCCAATGCTAGTCTGATCAGAAGATGCTTATAACTGGTCAAACACAGTCCAGCCCTCTGTCTTCCCAGCTTCAAGGGCAGCAGGATGCAGCCTGGGCGCCACTGATCAGAAAGACCTCACCATTCTTGGACACAGGAGAGCAACCCAAGATGGGAAGTCAGAACTCAGTGTCTCTGGGACAGGGCCAACACCAGAAGTGACTGGAAGGTTGCTTTCTGGGGTAAAGGTGACATCAGTGGTGATAATATTAATAGTTGTCAGAAAACCAAGTTCTGGTAGAGAAGACACAAGACCAGAACCAACTAGAATTTCCCCCAGTTCTAATCACATATGATTGGAAAAACAAATGATAACTTACATATATATATATGTAATTAAAAAAAACAGAACACTGAAGGATTAGACCTTATCTGTCCATCTAATCAATAGAACATCAAGAAACAAAAAGTAGAATAGCCTTTGAGATCTAAGACTTAACATTAAGAATAAAAAAGTTGCCTTTTATGAAAATGATAACAAAAGTAAACTAAGTTTAAGCACTTGCCAAGTTGAAAAGTTTTGATTTGCAAGTTGAAACTGTCTAAACAACCATCTTTTCAGATCATTAAACTTGTAAGAAGTTGTGAATCAGCTTCCACTATTTATGTTCTCTTCGAAATGACACCATTGAGTCTCTACCTACGATTTCTACTCCGGCCAGGCTTCATTCTGCCAGGAAAGGCTGTAAGAGCGTGGGGCTGGAGGGTGGGAGAGGGGTGCGGTGACTGACAAAGCCAGTTCAGTGAGTGAGCAGCAGCTAGTGGAGAGCTGTGGAGCAGCTGCAGTCACAGTCGGGTGCAAAGACAGAATTTAAAGTGAAACAATCAAGAGATTGTTTGTAGAACTCTGGTGACATCATACACCGTGGACATTTTATTCATGATCTGTATGGGCCAGAGAAAGAAAGGGTCACCAATTACAGAGAAGCAAATCTGGGAACAATCTGGATTTTATAGCAGGAGCCTGGACTTTCCTTGCTTGTGATGGTGTACACAATAACCTTTTTCATTGTCTCTGATAAAGGGTTCATGAGAACCAGAATAATGACAGTGAAATCGCCCCACTCTCCCTGCCTGTCTCACGGGGCTGCCTGTGTGGGCTTTACCTGCGAGGAGCTGCGTCTTTGCATTTGAATGCTCATTTTAAAGCCAAGATTGCACCGGCTATGGGCGAAATGCAGAATTCTGAAAGGTATGCCCAATATTTCAGTATTCTGGTTTTTTATTATAACCTAGGGATTTCCTAGGTCCAGTGAGCCCCGAATAAGATCAGTGGTTGGCAAATTCCGGTCCATACTGCCACTGCCTATTCTCATAAGTAGAGTTTTACTTAGAGACACACCCATAACCTTTATTTACCATGGTTATCTTTTCTGGATGCATTCCTGCAGTAATAAGAGTCAAGAAGCTGCAAGAGAGACCACCAAAGGTTAAAATACTCATTATTTGCCTTTTTCAGAAAAAAAAAATTGCAGTTAGATGTTGACTTGTTTCTCAGTCCTAAAGGAGGCACCTTGCCAAATGTATTCACGTCTTCAGTTTCCATGGTTCCATGTTTGCATGGAATGAGACACAATCAAGAAGGTAAATCAAGGTTCTCTTCCGAACACAGAATCTTTTGGAATTTCAAAGGTGACCAGACAATTGGAATTCCAATGTAAATACAGAACAGAGAGAACTAAAGGCCCCCTGGCACAGTCAAGCAGGGATTTGCTTTTATAGTTGAAGGTCTGAAGGGCTATAATGTGTGGCTTTTCCTGAACACATTATCAGGGATCTGGACTTAAAAATGCCCCCAAAGATCAATCAGGGTATGTTTGTTGAGAACCTAGCTTGGGGGATGGGGCATACTTCTGAAAAATGACATCCACAATTTCACTGATAACTTCTAGAGGTTCACAGACCCCAAGGAATTAATCCATGAGCCTCAGATTAAGAAATTATGATTTTTTTTCGCTACTCATGAGGAAAACAAACTAAAGATGTACCAAAGGAATTGTTTTTAATTAGCTTAACTAATGATTACCAAGCACTTACTTAGGAATAAATATAAAATTAACAGCATCTATTAAGTGCCAAATAAGCAACAGATACAATTACATTATTAGAACTGAGAAAATAAAGAGAAATTTGTTGCTGATTATGATGAGTAGGCTTCACAGTAGAAATGTGATTTGGAGGTTTCAGAAGTATCTGTGTAAGCTGGTCTTGGGACTCACACCTGTATTATCATGATTTACATTTTGGTCCACAGTGTATCCTGGGCAGAGTTGGCTACATGGGGATTTGATGCTCTGCTTTTGCCTTCTTAAAATTTGTAATAATTTTTAAATAAAAGAACAGCATTTTCATTTTGCATGGGGCCCCACAAATTATGTAACCAGTTCTGATCCTGGGGGAAGAGTGGGTCTAATAGCAATATAATCACATGCATAAAAAGACTGGGACACCAATCTGAAGGGTGAGAGAGCTTCAATTTTCATATACTGTACCGAGAACTTGTCACTGTACGTATGAGTCAATTTTAACTTTTGGGGATGATGAGTATGAAGTTAATTATAATCTTCTAACTTCTCACATAGCAAGGACAGCTAATCTTTTATTTGTACAATTAAAACTTATTTTCTTCACAGGAAAAGATGCTCATCATCACTAATCAGGGAAATGCAAAGCAAAACCACAATGAGCTATGTTTTCCGGCTAGAACGGCTATAATCAAGAAGACAAGAACTAGTAAGAGCTGGTGAGCTTATAGAAGACAAGGAAATCCTTGTGCTCAGTTGGTGGGAGTGTAAATTGGTGTAGTCACTGTGTGAAGTATGGAGGGTCCTCAAAAGATTAAAAACAGAACTACCACATGATCCAGCAATACTACTTTTAGAATTCTACTTCTAGAATTCTACTTCTAGGTACTTATTTGAAGAAAACAAAAACACTAATTTGAATAGATAAACATACCCCTACATTCACTGCAGCAATACTTATAATAGCAACTGCCAAGGCTCAAATTTGTTTACAGGACTTAGTAATTATTGAATATTAACAGTGTTTCTGTGACTTTAAGAATAAATCGGATCACTTCCCCAAGGTATAAATACAAAATGCAAAACAGACCAACAGGAGGAAAATGCTGCTAACATTTCATATACTTTAATGATACCTTATTCAGGGGAGCCAACCACTTTCTTTAAAAAGTACAGTTTTTGAATCCGACAGGAAATTCTAGATTCCAATTAAATTTGCTTTGATAGGAATGATGAATCATGTAATGTGGGCCTTCCAAGTCTAGACAGAATGGGAAGCTTGAGCTTGAAAGTTGAGATTCCTTAAATCAGTGGCACTCAAATGGGATCCCAAGACCCTCTCAAGGACTCCTAAAAGTCAGAATAATTTCTGTAACAAAATAACTTGATGTCATTTGGCTTTTTTTTTTTTTTAATTGTATTGACATTTGTACCAATGCTGCAAAAACAGAGGTGGGGAAAAGTGCTGGAACTTTGGCATGATCCAAGGCCCCCAATTGTACTAGCAGCCCCATTAAATTTGTCATACCCTGTACTTGCAGATAACAACAACAAAGGAACCATTTCACTTAAAAATGCTCTTCACAGTGTAGTAAAACTAAATCTCAATCTTTAAAAACATATCCTTTTAGTATTCTGTATGACAAAGTGAAAAATACTCATAAAACATTCTCTTGCAGATCAAGTACAATGACTATCTCAGGAAACACTTGTGCACTAGCTTGAGTTCTAAGACTTTTGTTTTTGACGTACATTATTTTTACTTGAAAGGAGGACTGACAGACTATAGTTATTCAGAGCCTGTCATTTAATGGATATTCCTCAAAAATCCTGTTGCTGAAAGGAAAACAACAGAAGATATTTATTGTTAACAGTAAAATTCAAATTTCAAGCAAAAATTACATATCAAAAACTAGTATCTGCTGACATAAATCTGACAATTTCACAACACCTAGAGATTTTTCTGATAAGGATTGGTTGGTGATATTAACAGCTGTGGTTTTTTGATATTGTATAATAATGAAATTTGTCAACATTTGGAAGATCTGCATAATTCTTTGAGCCAATATTTTTCAAATGATCAATGTATGATGTTACCAAATCATGCATAGGTAAAAGACCCATTGAACGAACAAGAAAGAAAAAGGATTTTAATGTTATAGTATGTGTCTGAAACTGACAGGTTTAGATTTTACATTGCAACTCGCCTTTAAGAAATTCAAATCCACCATTATCTAAAAGGATTGTTAAAATACTCCTCAGTTTTCCACTTATGTATGTGTGTGAAGTAAGATTTCTTCATGAACTTCAATGAAGACGACATATTGTGACATATTCAGATTAAACACAGAAGCCAAAATAAATGCAAAAGCCGAAATAAGGATCCAGTAGACTTCTTTTAAGCCCAGAAGTTAAAGATTATTAGTTTTACTGATTTTTGATCTTAGAAAATAGAATTCTTTTCATTAAAATTTGTTATTTATGCAGTGGGATTATTACTGTGCTTAAAATTTTTTTGAAGTAATGTTGCCTTATAATATCAGATAAGCTTCAGAAGTGCTTATCATTTTTATAGTGAACAACTCAATCTAGTATATACAGATATTGATTTATATTGGTTTACTGTGCTTTTAGAATAACTGTTCCTAAAACCTCTCAGTTCTCTTTTTTAATATTGCAAATATTAGTAATCCAGCCAACTCTAAGCAAAAGTTCTTTGGTATCCCACATTTTAAGAGCATAATGGTGTTCTGAGACACAAGTTTGAGAAGCCCTACTGTGTATGACTGTAGGGTAAATGGGAAAACTGTCAGGTTTTTCCGCCCTCCCCCCAATGATGGACCTCTGCAGGCCCACACACATGCCTAATGGCAGGCACCTGGAGTGGGGTATGGGCATGTATGAGTGGGCACACCTGGGCCAGAGACTGGGCTTACAGCAGAGGAAGCAGCAGCAACAACAACGGTGGCAGAAGCAGCGGAGACAGAGGAGAAGCAGAGGACTTTCCGTTTGGGGTACAGCAGAGGCCACGAGATGCCACCAGAGAGCCGGAGAGAATGAAGATTCATTGGGGGCTGGGAGGCCTGCCAGCCTCCCGGCCCCCCAGCCCCATTGCCTGCCCTGTACACAGTTGCCTCCCTACAAGAGATCATTAAAAAGCATAAAAAGCCACCGAGGGCTCCAGAACTCCCTCCTTTAGACCAGTCTGCCCGGCCCCATAGCCAACCTGTGCTTCCCTGAGTCATCTTGCTGCTACAATGACTCAATAGAACTCAAAGACACGTATTCCGTTTGTCTTATTTCTCTAACACATTTTTTCTCATGTCTGCTTCTTATTTCTTTTTAACCAGGCTGTGTGCCCAGGAACTCCTGACCTTTAATGTTCCTACCACTCTGTTCCAAGTCTCCATAGCCAAAGCTAAACCAGGTAATTTAGGAATATCATTAGAGAGAGTGGGCCAGACTTCAAATCACTTTATAAGAACCTGTTAGAGTTCATTGAACATTAACCAACCAGGAGGACTAGTGACTATAAAGTAAGCATTTAGCATAAAATGATTGAACCCAACCAATTTCATGGAGAATTTAGTCTCCTATATTATATTTGACCCAGAGCAATAAGTATATTCATTCTTCCCCATGCCCCGGTTAAACGCTGCCACTTTGCAGTAACTATATTGAGAGGTGTAAATTAGTAGGCTATATAAAAAAGGTCCCATTTCAGAATATTTGTAAAACCATCATCCTGTATGACTTAAACTTTTACAGTGGTGAATGGCAATTATTTCCCACTAAAACTGAATAAAAATTTAAAAAAACACTCCTTGGGTTTGAAATTTAGATTAGTATGCTGCTTAATTTTCCCACACTTGAGGTCCCTTCTTGCCCAAGACTATAAATCCAAGCATTTCCTAGCCCTATTCCAGAAGGCTAAACCATCTTTTAAACAGCTGTTGAATGTCGATGGTCTCAGGACTCCTTAAAGGAATTTTTCTGTGGGTGGAGGAAGAAAATGCCTATGACTCTTAATTAAATGTTGAAAGTTCACCCACAACAATGAAAGGAATGGTGTGGAATTCTCAGAATCTCAATGTAGATAAACTGTCCCCCCTGTTCCATAAACAGTTTGTTACAGCAAACTCCCCAGTGGCTCCTTAATGAATGAGAAAAGCAAATAGGTAGCTCCAATAACTGCAATTATTAAGTCTCCTGATTTTACTTTAACACATTTCTCCTGGTGCTGACACTGGTGGAACTGTAAGACTTACCTGCCATGTGATGGAGGGAAATGCAGCCACGGCAAAGGTGATTTTCTCCAGTGACACATTAAGCAATATCCTAATGGTTTCACTTCACATGGCGTGAGACCAAGGAGAAGACCAAGCACACGCAGCTCCTCAGCACCGGCTGAAACCCTTCAGGCTGAGCCAGAGCTCCAGAGTCTTAATGAACGAAGCCAGAAACATCTGGGCTGTGTCCTGTTTTTCTTAAGTCCCTTATTCAGTCAGAGTTAATCATAAGAGTAAATTTACCAGTCTGTGTTGAAGCCAGTAGGTTAATAGAATACTTTGGTTGGGGGACGGCACCAGGAACTTATGTACACCAAGCAAATCAGTATACTCTAATGAAAATAAGTCTATCTCTAGTACTATGAGGTTCTGATCATCAATAATAAGAAAGGGTGATCCCAAGTAGGATTCTGGCCCTATCAAAAAAGAGCAAGGAGCAGCTTTTTACATGCCTCTCAAGCTGACTGTTGTTTTGCAACCACCCCAGGCCGGGTAGGCTCACCATTGGTTCAGGCAGCTTAAAAGAGAACCTTGGAGCTCTTGGCATCATCCCCACAAGTTTTTTGATAGTAAGCAGGGGAAACAAGCCAGCAGGGAGACAGCAACTTGGGCCCCTGAGAATACTCTTTCCTCTGGGCTTTCTCTGGTGTTCTCTTGGGGTCTCTTCCTCTCACAGTCTCTCATAGCCGCTCTTCACCACACCATTTTCTGCGTGACGCCACCCTTATAGCCTCAGCTTCCACACTCAGGTGTGCCCCCCTCCGCATGCCCACACCATACTCCAGGTGCCCACCTTCAGGCCATGTGTACCCCGAGCCCACGCTCCCAAGCACCTTCTGCATTAGCACAATCAAGGCCACAGATGATAGCCACAGAGGCCAGCAGCGTAAAAGCTTGACCAGTCTGTTTACCTACAACTGTTTTTGACTTTAATTTTTGTTACATTTTTGAACTTCTCTTTTCTGAGCAGTTTTGTTCAACTCGGTGGCTTCACACATAGTATAGGTTAGGTGAGCGGTTCTGTTTCCAAATCGTACAGTCTCGGGGAACTTCCATCCACTACCTAACATGAAAGAACTAGCAGCAACCCCTAAGAGTTAAACATCTTTATAAAGTTAAATTGATGTCTTATTTATCTAGATAAAAATGTGAATTTCATCTTTCTCCACATAAAAAGTATTATATTCAGCTAACCTTTCCAACCCACTCAAATTGACTCAAACAAATGAGTCAAACATCCCCCAGCCAGCCTTATATCAAATTTTCCAGTATTCCCAGTTTTGGTGATCCAGCAAATAAAGATTAAGTCCAGACCTCTGACTCAACTGAACTGAACTGTAAGGATGAAAACTGGACCTTGAATGATGGCGACTCTCCAGGGCACCTCAATGTAGTGAGCGAATTTAGGCTTATTCCTATTTATGTTTGGAGTCATTCTGGAGCAAACTTAACTCTTCGCGTAGTTATTTTGAAATTATTCTGCTCATGGATTAGATTTTTCCATGTCCCCTGCACTCTAACCTCTTATTTGCAACTAAAAGCCTCCCACTCCCCATTATTACTGAAAGGAAATAAGCAAACAGCCTCTCATCACAGTCAGCCACCCCTTTGAACAAACACAAAAGGAAACCCAAGATATTTGTAATCTGTCCTGTGAAACCTCTGACACACGCACAGAGGACTGATTCCAACAGCATTCCACTTCCTGCTAGCGCCATGAGAGATTGATAAGAAACAATAACGCCTTGAGTTCTCAGCACGCAGAACCCAATCACTGGAGAATTAACCTGAAAATGGAGAATGACTCAAAGAAGCAACTTTCCTACAGAGAGAGCTTGTAAATACAGTACCAAGACTGCCCTGGAATTCCAGAAGTCTAGCCAGCCAGGAGTCCAAAGTAAATTTTCTCTAGAATTAAGAAAACATTGTACATAAATATAAAGAGAGAATTTGCTGGTATTGATTGAGCACTGTTTAAGGTAGAGAGAAGATCTGAGATTATATATTCCCCAAGGGCAGGTCGCTGTCTTACTCATCTTTGCATTTACTGCACCTGGCATGGCGACCAGTATGTGGTAGATGCTCAGAATCCAGTCACTGTTTCATCTATTCTATGGTAGAATATTTCTGGAAACAACAATTTTACCAGATGTTCCATAACCTGAAGGCAATTAACTTTTTCTTGAGCCATTTAATTTTCCTTTTCTAATTCAAAATTGGCAACCATACACCTGGTCACACATGCGTTTTCCCACATGTCTTGATATCTGGAAAGCCCTGAAGAGTGGACCTGAGTAGTCTAATAACTGAGAAGCATGATCTCCTACTGTCCATTGATATATTGGAACTCTGGTCTGAGGCTTGTCAGCATGAATCAGTCCATTAGAGACAGGTTAATTCCAGGTAAACTGATATAATCAAGTTTCCAAACCCATAAAGCTAACAGCCCAATCTTCAAGCAGCTCTTGCAGATTAGAGGGCCTGGAAAAGCCACAGGCTAGTCCTGAGGCTAGTGGCAATGCCATCCCATAGTCAGCACTTCCAGTTGTGGCATAAATAAATATAAAACATGACTTAATAAATAAAAATAAACTTTAACACTTTTGGCTACTTTGAAAGGTAAAAGGCATTGAGAAAAGGAAAAAGCAGTAAACTGGCTGAAAATAGAGGCTTTAGAGATTAGGATCACTAGGGTGGAATTTCTAAATTTCAATTTTCTCTGTGAAATTGATACAATAAAATACCCACTTCATTAAGATTCTAAGGTTTGAAAGAATCTACAGAAAGATTTCCAATCCTGTTGCTAGCAAAGCAGAGTATCGGAATTCCTGAAAATCTTCCCCCACTGAATTCCTAAGGATGTCAGATTCAGTATTTTTAAAAACATCTATTTATAATGTATGGATAAGGAAGCAGGAGGATAAAGGATTCTACTGCAATAAGGAATGAAACTGTAGGATAAATGCAGATAGGATCCTGCTCAGGTGTGTGGCTGTGCCACAACTACAATCCAAGAGAATGAATGGGTATTTATTCTTTAGCCAGCAGTCTGTTTCATCTTTATCCCTTCCTTCATTCCATCCATGTGTCCATCCATCTATCCATCCATTCAATAAACAGGCAAGTACCTACCAAGGTCTGGTATACCCACATTCATCTTGTATTCAAAGTTCTAGAGTCTGAAGAATCTTAGGGCATATATAACAAATTATAGATACATGGAAGGAATCCAGTCCAAGGTGTATCTGATCATTATCCCTTAACCACCTCTTCTAATAATGTGTGTTGAAATGGATTATTCTGAATGAAAGCTAAACACCAATTCATAAACTTCCACAGTACATGATTCACAAATCTCTCCGGCACACTGGGAAATCTGATCCCTTCAATTTTGGTAACTGAAGCTCACAGTTCACATATACCAAAAACATGATTACATTACAGGTAATCAGGAGATTTTGTTATGAATGGACTGTGATATTCAAGAGGGTTCGTATATACTAATTTCTATTGCCACTGCAATAAATTACTATGAACTTAGTGGCTTGAGAGCACAAATTTATTACCTACACTCTGTAGGTTCTTACTGGGTCAATAGGGTCTTACTGGGCTAACTAAAACCAAGGCATTGGCAGGAGAGCATTCCTTTGTGGAAGCTCTAGGGGAGAACCCATTTCATTGTCTTTTCCAGCTTCTAAAGGCTGCCCACATTCCTTGGCCCTCCCCTCAACGTTCAAAAGGAGCAATGTCAGATCAAGTCCTTCTCACTATGCCCCACTCTTCCATCTCCCTCTTCCCACTTTTAGGGAAACTTGTGATTACATTGGGCCCATCAGGTAATATAGAATCATCTCCTTGTTTTAGGATCAGTTAATGAGCACCCGTAATTCCTCTTCATACATAAAGTAAAATGGTCACAGTTTCCATGGGTAAGGACATGGTTATCTTTAAGGGGGGGAAGGGAAAGAGAGTGACATCATTGTACACATTGCACTATGAAACATCCTTCCTCAGTTCCTAATTTTCTCTCTAAATATAAGAACAAAAAGAAAAATAACAGCATCATGTGATCTCTACTCTCCAGAAAAATGAAATCTCTGAGCTATACTTTAATGTCTAACTTTATAGAGGATCCAAGTATATTTGAGCAACTTCTATTTCTTAAAAACAATAATTAAAGATACCACCCAGAACATTATCCATTGTTCCTTTTATATAAGAGCCTATGCTATAAAATTTTGCTTGATTTTAATTCCAGGTAAACTTCTGATCCTGCAAATATCTTCATCAAACGACTGTACCATGGCCCACGTGCAGTTCTGCCTGCACTGTACTAGCTGCCAGAAAACTTAAGAGCTAAATTCACCCCACTTTCTGTCAATAATTTGTTTTGTTTTATGTCCAAAAAAACCTTATTTGGGATTTTTAAAGCTACCGCAAGTATTTTAAATAGTCATTGCTGTCTTTATAAATAATGTATATATAGTAATCTTCTATTAATCATTTTAAACAGAAAAATCACTTCCAACTATTTTTGAAAACTTTTCAAATACTTTACTGGATTCAGAATACTGTAATTAAGAAACATTAAGATTTTCCAAGCGCCTATACCTAGTATATGTTCAACATGCTTTTGATCTAAATCCAGCCCTACTGACACAAATATTACTAGGGCATACTACAGGCATGAGGCTCAAACCTGTCAGAGGTAACAGGAAAGCAGTAGAGAATGTTCACCACTCCCCCTCTTGCCTCCTCAGACCAAGCCTCATTTGGTCACAGTTTGGCATTTAAAGCAATTAGGTATACATAAGTCCTCCAGTTTATGCAAGCTCACAAAGCACCCCAACCTACCTTGGTAGTCTGCTTGGTAGTCTGAATCACCTTGGTGCACCTATGCTTCAGGCAGACCTGTTCCTTCAGACTTTTCTGATCTGTGTTATGCACTTAGATGACTTCTGCCTCTCTATTCCTCACAGTCCCAGCAGACCCCTTGTCCATCCTTCAGTGCCATCTCCTCCAAAAACCGCCTCCTCCAATCAATCTCTCTCTTCTGAAACGCAATAGAATTTTGTTTCTTTCTTACGGTTCTTAGATATTCTGTTCTCTGTGATAATGCAAACGTACATACAAACACATGTCAATGAGCCATTTAAGTTTCTTACATAAATTGCCTTGTAAATAAGGTGTGCTCAAAAGTTTTTTTGAATTTAACCGCAGTGTCTTTTAATTACATGTGTAAATTTTGTGTTAGTAGGAATAAAAACGATACTACGGCTTATGACACCGCATTACATTTAGTATTTGATCTTCGTATTTAATCAGGTTCGCTGAAGTTCATATACGTTCCATTTGAGGTTCAACAGCGCCCTCTCGTGGCCTATGCGGAAAATGGACTTGCTTGCTGTGTGAGTTGAACCAGAATTTCAATTTATTTTTAGGACAAATTTGAAATAAGTCTCAGTCAATTTCAGTTTTAGGATTATAAATCAATTGCCATTGAACAGTAATTTTATTTGTTCTAAAAAATTGTTTTTATGTCAAGAATAAATTTAGCAGTTATTTGAAATTTAGGCCAATGATTTCAATCTCAAATTACTATAAACCTGAATTTTAAAATATTAATATACAATTACCACGGAATCAATAAATTAACTAACAGATGAACTAAAAATACTTTTGTACTATAAGACCAACAAGTGCTTACCAGAAGGAAAGGGGAGAAAGAGGACAATTATGTGGGTGAGATAAAATTGGACTTACGCTGGTGAACTTAAAGTAGTACATGTTGATTTTCAGTGATGCATACTTGACACATGTTATTTCAATTTAAAAAAGTAGTATATTTTTAAGTGTTAGTAAGATAGTTGATTGAAGTTAAAAGCAAGTTTTCAGAAAGTCACATACTTTTTCAGAGCATGAGAGTAAATATCTAGAAAATCAGTGATGACACATGGCACTATATTTTGGGTTTTTTTTTTCATAACTTGGAGCAGATAAGTTAAAAACTCAACCATTCTAACTACACATTCAAATGCTCAAGTTTGAAATGAACAACTTAAAACAAGGAACTAACTAAAATAACACAACATTAAACACCAAATTACTGCTTTCATTGAAGCCCAGATCTCTCCATTTCCGATGCCTGTGTTCAGTGGTTTACATGCCAAAGCTTTCTCTGTGTTCTGAAGTGGATTTTCTAGCGGAGCATCTGGAGTCAGCACCTCACACAGTGAGGGCTTTAAGTTTCAATTCTCTGCAGTACAGAAAGCTCCAGTTAGCCAAACACTCAACAGAAAGACTGCTGGGAGAAAGAGGAGGGGATCTTAACCTCCTCACTGGCTCCAGAGGGGATGAGAAGAAAGAGGGACAACAGTGAAATCTATACCTGCGGTTGCAAACACAAACTCATTTGAAAAACAAAAATTCTATTTAAATAATAGACTTTTCTTATACATGGAATGTTTCTTTCCCTTTGGGTATCCGTTGCTGCATAGAACCTCTATGCTGCCTGGCATTCTAACAATTATTTCCAAACATTAAAATTTTTGACAACAGCTACATAAGACTTTCCCCCTATAGTTTCATTTTTTGAAGGAAATATGACTTCAAGAAAGCATTTTCACTAATGCTATTTATACTAATTATGAAGTTGCACAAGGAAAAAGAAGATATTCTGTTTGATAAGTTTGATAACCATTGGGAAATGACATTAAAAATGTTTTAAGGGGCCTCCCTGGTGGCATAGCGGTTGGGCGCTGAGCTGTGGAGCTGTGGAGCTGTGGGCAGCGGCGATGCGAGTTCGACACCCAGCCTGGGAGATTCCACATGGCGTGGCAGACCTCTCCTGCCTCGCCGGCCGCTCCCCTCAGAAGTGTGTTTCCATTGCTCTGCCTGTTCTGTTCCCCCCTCTGCCTCTGGTGAACCCGCTCGCTGCCCCACGCCTCTAGACCTGTATCCCAGCTTGTATGCATAAATAAATAAATCTTTAAAAAAAAGTTTTAAAACATATGTACTATATGGTTGGATAATAGATTTTTTAATCCTGAGTTTACCAAAAACCAAAACAAAGTAACAAAACATGTAGAAGTTTTATCTAGTTCTATTACTGTCAAATTTGTAGTGATTATACAATTACAAAAATATACACAAATAAAAAATTATATAATTTGGGGATTCTATTTTCTTTAGAAATACTTTCCCTAAATATCACCTAAATTGTAATAATTTGCCACTGAAATCCACTCAGTCAGGAACACCTTAGTATCCTCTTTCATCCTAAATAATAAAAATATTATAATAGTACATCATTTCTTTTCACCTGCATGAACACCAAATAACCTTAATGTAAGATACAAAGATAAAGCTTTACAGGGTTTTTAAAAAAAGATATAAAGACACATTCATATTACACATTCACATCAAATGCAAAAACTTTGGAACCTAAATGCCATTATGTAATTTTTCCACAAACAAATAGTCCAAGAGCCCTCCCCCCTAAAAAAAAGTTTTGTTTAATACAGGAAAAATAGCTTCGTCAGGTAAACAGCAAGCAGCAAATGAATGTCAATGTCAGATAAGTATGATGGGCAACAAATCAATAAATAATCCTCTGTTTAAACTTCACCAGGCCAGCAGATCACCTAGCTAATAAGCTGTGCCTTATTTGTCATCAGTGGTTATTAATGGACAGGCTTATTTGGGGATCTGACCAGCTCAGCTAAGCTGTTCATCACTTTAGTTGAACAAGGAATAGAAAAGGATATTTCATTCAATACCTAACTGGTCTTTCTCAGATTCTTTACCTGTTAGTCTTTAGTTTGGTTTAATAGGTAAATCATGGTTAAAATAATATTAAGATGAAAAATATTATTTTCTGTAGCATTTCTATCTTTACATAAGACACTTTTTATTTTACATCCATGAAGTGTTTGGTAATACAGTTTAATTTATAACAAGAGATAAATATTTCACATGTATATATATACATATATGTATGTAGATGTATACTAAAATGTATTAAACCCTAAGCTTATATTCACACAATAAAAACAAACAAGCAAAACTCAAACACTGCCAGGTTTTTATCACAACAAAAGTATTTAAAAAATGTAAGAATCTCACATCTGGCCTTCTATTGATATGAAGGGACTCATTTGCATGTGTTTCCAAGATAAAATCATCCTCACATTTGCCTAGAATTGATTGCTCACAATGGCAGAATATTTAGCAATATGAAAAGTTAATAAATTTCCATTTATGGCCTAAATTTATGGTAAACCGAGGCCTAACTTCAAAAAGGAAGATGTCACCCAAGGAGACCCAACGAAGGTATACCTGAAAATCAAAAAAAGCTTAAGTTATCAGGGTTTATAGAGGAGAGAAGGGAGGACTCAAAGCTGTACTAATCAGGTTAGGAGCACTGGCACCTCTGGAAGACAAGTTCTACAAAGGATGAGAAAGATGTGGTTAGTGTACAGATGTGTGCAAACAGGCTATTTGAAGTTAAAACTGAATGTGAGAGAGCTCTCTCTGACCTGAAAAATGTATATAAGGAAAAAGAACATATATATGCAGTTGACCCTTGAACAAAATAGGTTTGAACTACATAGGTCCTATTATATGGGGATTTGTTTCTACCCACTGCTTCCAGTTTGACTGGGATGAGGAACCCTGGTACATGGAGGTATATTGGTCAGATTTTCTACCTTGGGGCTGGCGGGGTCCCTGACCACAGTGTTATTCAAGCCCTCCATTCTGTCACCTGCCCTGAGTAACAGCACAGCTGACTTAGCCAGGCTGACCTTTGATTTCCTTATCTGTAAATGGCCCTGACAGTATGTGGCACCTATCTCATAGGGATTTTGTGAGGATTAAATAATGTTTGTGACATTCCTAACTTTGATGAGTTTCCAGAAAGTGGTTTCCAGGGCAAAAATATGGAGAAAAATTCAGCTTGTAGGGAACCAGAAAGCAAGTAGGTGGTGAGGAATGGAAGCAGCGAGTTGCTCTTTCAAAGATATATCCTGGGAAAAAAGAAAGTTAAGGAAAATGAGACCTTGAAGAATTCACAAGGTCAAGGGAAAAGCACTGTTCAAGGAAATGTAGGACTTGTACTTCTTTGTAGATATCTTGCCCCATTCTCAGAGTAGAATGTCCTCAAGCCCTCTCCCAGGCTGAGGCAGGGCACTGGGAGGACAGCACACTCTGGATCCCAGAGCTGAGACAGCAGGGAGAAATGGAGTGACAATGTGGAAGGTTGTCAGTATGAGGGCATCAGGCAGAGAAGCAGCCAGGAAGAACGGATGGGATTCTGTAGAATCCATAGGATTCATCTAAAAGCGAGAAAGTTAAGTTCAAGGAGAAGGGAAGTGGGGTGTAGAGGAATTCATCAAGGGAAAGAAGACAGAATATGTGTGGCAGGATGGGGAGGGAATATTCAGTGCTCCACAAGCTGCTCAGAAAACTCGGGCTTATACCTTGCAGCAGGGGAATCAGGTTGAGCTTTCTTTTCCTTTTTTTTTTTTTAAAGATGTAATTATTTATGCATACAAGAACTGAGGTGCAGGTCAGAGGTGTGGGGTGTGAGAGGATTCACCAGAGACAGAGCAGGAAGCAGAACAGGCAGATTCACTGAAGTACACTGCTGAGGGGAGCAGTGGGTGGGGCAGGAGAGGTCTGCTGCGCCTGGCCAGGGATCAAACTCGTGCTGCAGTGGCGGCTGATAGCTTCATAGGCTGAAACTTAACCCGTTGCACCACCAGGGAGGTCCAGGTTGAGCTATCATCACGTTTGCAAAGGTTCACCATGAAACGCTGCGCTGCCTTCCCACTCTGGCTCTGGACTCAGGGGTGTGGGAGAGTGGGACACTGGCAATCAGGACACAGCAGGGGCTTCAGAAGCTCTTGCACAATTTGGTCTTACCTTTCCCCTCTGCCATCATACTAAGAACATGTCTGGGCCAGCCTGCTGAGTAAGCAGAGACACTTGGACAATCACAAGACCACCACAGCCTAGAACCAGCTGAGCACCAGCTATGTGTGTGAGTCCAGTAAATCTAAACTCCCAATATGTAGATGCAAGAGCTAAAAAATGCTTATTGTCTTGAGTGACTAGGCTTTGGGGTAGTTTGCTGTGTAGCATTCTTGTAGAAAAAGATACCTGACGTATGCCCAGGACCTATAGTAACTACTCTGCTTGAAATCTAGAGCTCTTGGGCCTCCCTGGTGGCGCAGCGGTTGAGCGCTGCGCTGTGGAGCTTTTGGCAGCGCGCGATGCAAGTTCGACGCCCAGCCGGAGAAAATCCCACATGGTGCGGCAGACCTCTCCTGCCTTGCCCGCTGCTCCCCTCAGCAGTGTATTTCCATCGATCTGCCTGTTCTGCTCCCCACTCTGTCTCTGGTGAATCCTCTCACCACCCCATGCCTCTGGCCTGCACCCCAGCTTGTATGCATAAAATAAAATTAAAAAAAGAAAAGAAATCTAGAGCTCTTGAACCTTACACTCTGGTTGTGGGGCTGGTTGTGACAGACAGGCAGGGAACAGATTCTAGGAGCTCCTTATAGCAGAGAAAAATGGACCCTGGGAGCCAGTGAGATTGGAGGACCAAAACCTTAAGTATCTTGGTCAACTTGAAGGGTCCTCACTTGCCATCTGGGAAGTGGAAAGCCTATCCGATTTCTTGTAAGGGTGTCTTTCTCACCCCTTAGAACCAGGAGGTGTAGTCTTTGCACCCATCCTAGTTACACAGGAAGATACTCTAAAGGTATTTCTAGGCCTATAGTCCCTCCAGATACTGACCAGCAGAAAGCATCTGAAGCCAGTGTCCTCTTGCCCAGGGACAACCTTGGACAAGACAGAGTTTTGTCCATGAACTGCTCTGTGCATTTGAGTCTAAAAGTGCTTAGGTATAAAAGCAGAAGGAAGTTCCCTGCTCTGGAGGGAACCACAGACTCCTGTTCCCATGATGGAGTAGTTATCATGCGGGGAGCAGGCAAGATTCTCAGGAAGGAGACCAAACCCTGCAGGAACCTGTCATCACAGGTGGGGTACACATGTGTCTTCGTGGCAGTGTGCTTGCCAGAAACCAGGTCTCTCCCACCTCCGCTGGTTCCCATGGGCAGAGGCAGTGGCCACAAGTAATCAATGCAGAATACCCAGTGCCTTTATTCTCTCAGAGAGTCCACTGCCAAGTTTCATTGGAGCTATGACAGTAGGCAAGATTAGATTTTTCTCTGCAAATCTCATCATCTGGCGGTGCAAGTAGGGGAAGAGGAATTGGATAATAAGGCCATTACTGTAAGTACGAAAAGCCTGAGATGACACCTGTGTGAGTTCAAGAAGACCACAGGGCTTTAGAGGCTCTGGTCATCCTCTGTGACCTCTGTGCAACTGAGGGAATGACTAAGTTCCTCTGGATTTAGATAGTAATTTGGGTTTGAAGAATGAATCACAGTTTATTAAGGGCAACTTACATGCAGGGTTCCTTGGCAATGGAACTGGTGGATGGGATTTCAGAACAATGGCAGAATCCATACCCAGCCCCCACCCCAACAGGGGTCTTTTTATATCCTGCTTAGTATGTGTGGTCATTCTTATGTAAGACTAATGATGCCAGATAGCCAAGGGGACACATCAGGTATGTCTTTGTTCAACTGTGATTAATAGACTGAATATAGATCACAAGTGCATATTAATACCCATTAACCTGAAAGAAACAATGGGGTTATATTCCCAGGGTAGGGCAAGTACTGGTCATAAGCCTAAGACATCAATACAAGATGGAGTCCCTTTGGTTTGCTTACAAACTCCTGAGGCTTTCCCAGATCTGCTTGTACAGGGAAGGCCAGTTTTTAGGCTCCAAGTCATCTGTCATGCTCTAGGCTTGACATGTGATTGACATCACTGGCTCCCTACTACCACCCAGTCTATGACTAAGGAACAGACAGCTGTTTGTCCGGTGGAGGAGGCCATCCATTCTCTGTACGTTTCCTGCTAAGCAGGGTATTGGCAACTTGGTGGATTTAGCTTACACAATCAAGTTAGAGAGCAGTGTAGTGTTTTCATCTATGCTGAAAAAGAAAGCATGGCAGGGCTGGTCCCTTGCTAGCAAGCCTAAAGATCTTGGCGCCATTGGGCATGTACCTACATGTACAGCTCTGTGACTCAAAGGACTGGGAACAGAGACCAGTGGTAGGCTTCCAGAGGCGTCCAAGGCTCGGGCTCTGAATTCACCAGCAGCCACATTATCAGGCATCAGTAGCTGGGACACACTGCTCCCGAAGGAAAGGGCAACAGGCCAGGTTCCACCCGGGGACTATTTCAGGAAAACCTGAGTAGTTGCCAGCATCTGGGCCCAGACCAGCTATAGAATGCGATGACCCAGCGAAAAGCCAAGTTGGCAGCGCTTCAGAAATGGGGAGAAGGAAAGTTCCTAGAATGTGTTCCTCAGGGGTTATGCCTGTTTCTCCCTGGGAGGCAAGTGCGGTCCTTAAGTGCTGAGCTAGGCTATGGGGAAGGGAGCGACACACCTGAACTGTGGGCCCTGCATGGAGGGGGCATGGCTGAATGGTCAGGGACAGGGAAGAAACCAAAGTCAAGGTCTCAAAGGGATCAGTACATTGGAAAGTACAGACACATCATAGCAGGATGGAAACAGAAAAATTCAAACAAAAATCTGGTCCAGATGGAGAGGGAAGCCCAGACTCGGGGAACCCCCACAGGAAAAGCCATTGTGGCCTCTCCTTGAGACATCAAGCATGAGTAAGGCGAAGAATTCAGGCACCACTGATGCAGATGTGAGCGGATCATGGCAAAAGGGTCAGTGGAGGAAAAAGGGAGGAAATGATGGATGGTGGTAAATACCTGTGGAAGGAAGAAGGGAGAAGAAAGATGTGAAATCATAAAGGGAAGAGAAAACTAGGCCAGAGGTTGGCTAGCTTCCTGGGTAGAGGACCCAGACCACAAGCAATGGAAAGAGGATTTGGGGGGAAGATGCCCTCCTGGACCAGTGGGGGCCCAGATAAGAGCAAGAACACAGCAGAAGAATGATGAGCCTTTAGCTCTTGCCTCTACGTTGGCAGTGACTGACGCATTAGACTACATGTGTCAGCTCCTAATGTGAACAAAGCTGTTCAGATGGGGGAGAGTGAATTGGCAGGGCCTGGCAGAGTTCATGGGCACCTGCGGCCAAAAAGAAGCGCCAGACACTCTCGGATCACACGCTCTTGGCAGCAGGATGCTCACTTGGGGTTCATCATCCTAACCGCCTTTTATGCGCCTGTTTGTTCTCTGAAGCCAAGTGCTATTCTGTTTAAGCAGTTTCCATCTGCTTGGTCCCACCACGTAGCCATCTTCCCACTCCCTTGGACGACTGTTTCTAGAACCTTTGTGTCACTCCATCAGCTGGAGGCATGAAGAGTCTTCTAAACCTACAGAACATTAAATCCAGAGTCTTCTGAAATGTGTGAGGAGGGCGTGCAAGGGGAAGGGCAGGCAGGCTTCCCTGCTCTGTCAGATCACCCACAGCTGGGAAGGCGTTTGCCTCGGGCGAGCTGCTCCCTGCTGCCCCGCAGTGCCCCTCCCCTTCACATCAGTGCCGCTGTTCCGCACTATCCTTCAGCAGCTTTCTTGCAATGTTCTTGTATTTCCCTCTCCTGCTAGTGTCTCTTTCCTTCTCCCTCTCCCTCACCCCGCAGCTCTTCTTGGAACTGTGGTCCTCCATTTGGAGAGAGGAGCAGGAGGGCTGGGAGCCCAAACCTCCCTCACAGTAGAAGCGACAAAGGCACTGGCACCTGTCACTCAGGGTCAAGTAACTGGTCACTGGACCTGCCAGTTGGACTGAGGAGTCAGGGTTTGGTGCCCCCCAACACACACATGCAGGAAAACTGGAAGGCAGGCGTCTCAGCCCACAAACTCTAGGATTCAATTTAGACATAGTCTTCCCTGAGACTTAGAAATAGCCTGGTCTGATCCTTAAGAGTATTGCATAATTTGGATATACAATTAATATTGACCAGAAAGGAAATGCTAGTATCTTTGCAGCCACGCCTTCCCCGTTCAGCAGGCCAGAAAGACTGCACAGGGACGCTGGACGCAGTAACGCCCTCTGGGGGACTGTGGCGGCTGGAGAAAGGGCAGGTGCCCCAGCTCCCCCTGAGCACTGGCCCACGCACAAGCATCTACCCCACTCTGAGGCACGAGTCCTCAGAGCAGCCTTTTGGCTGTAGCTACCACTCTTTCCCCCAGAACTTCATCGCTTGAAGGAGAATAACATTTGCACTTTCTGGAGGTGGCCTGTGCACACAGACGGTGATGATAGTAAATCATGTTTAAGTGTTACTAAGTACTAAGCACCTATTCCCTTCACACTTAGCACAAAATCTATAACCCCTACGAGGATGATAACGCAGAATCAACAGTGTGAGGAGCTGGTGCCCTCCCAGGTCCACCTCTTGCAAACCCTGGGCTCCAGGTGCAGCTTTGCAAGACTGAATTCCTCAGCCTCAAAATGAGATCCTAACTGTCCGTGTTTCCCAGGATTGTTGTGATGATTCAGTATGCTAGTATGTGTGATGCTTAGAGTCTCAGAGTTAGTGCTCGACACAGCACAGCAGCTAGCGGAGTGGCGGCCACAGGCCACAGCAGCGGGTTACCGAGAGGGCCTTCTTCTGCCGCTCCCTAGCACTCTGCCCCGTATTGGCCTCGATTCCCCCTCATTTTGTTGAGTTCCACTCTGGCATTTTCAGGGTTCCACCATCTGTCACAATATATGAAATGGAAACAAGTTTGAAATAATTTGGCCATGTAGTCCGAAACTGATGCTCTATAATACCATTTATGTGTAAATAAACTCAAGGATATTATGAAAGTCCTTGTATATTTACCTGCTAATGAATGAATGGATAGTCGAAAGACGCAAGGGTGATAGTTCCTAGATACACTAGGAATAGGAAAAATTTTATACAGGGAAATAATTCCTACTGAATGTTAATATTTTAATTTATCCTCTGTGTCTTCTCAGATATGCATTATTACGTCCATGATTAATCTCTCACTTAATAGAATTATAGATGGTTACTCATAAAATTGCTATTTTTTTCTCTGCAGTTAACACTGAAAATGGAAGCAATGTAGCCAGCCCCTACAGCCCCTTGCAGATCAGCTATTCTGAATGTCATCTATCCAGAAATATGAGTCCAAGTTTGATAATTGTGTAGCAGAACAGGTGATAATGATGCAAGAAAGACTGTACTGTATTTTAGAAGGTCAACTCGAAAGGTCAAGGGAGTGAAAGTCTTTATTAAAGAGGGAAAAAAATGTCAATTATGCTACTGTGCAGAAAAAGGAATCTACTCCTCCATTGACAAAAATTCCCAGGCTGCTGCTTGCTGTGCCTTAGATCAAACTTTTCTGGTTTGTCGGCAAATCTAAACCTACATTCCTTAGGAGATACTCTTGTAGATTTTGTGTGTTCTCAGACCCCATTACATGACCCTATTCAACTGGTCTTCACAGTGATTATTTGAAACACTGTCCCCATCCTCATCCTGTCCCCATGCCAAGAGTGATCAAAGTCTCTCTCACACTTAAATCTGAACTCCTGCCTCTGGATTTACCCTACAGGACTCTGTAAACTGATTCCATGGTCAAAGACACTAGCCAATTCTCCACTTCATCTAAGATAATCCCTGATTTTTGCCACTAAACATACGCATGTCTTTTAAGAACATGGTTGTATACATTCATTCAGCTTTATTAGACATTATTAAAAATGCAAGAAATTTCTTAATGTTGGCACAACTGACATTTTGGACACAATTCTTTATTTGGGGCCTGCCCTTTGCACTGTGGGTTGTTTAGCAGCACCCCAAGCCTTTATGCTCTAGAAAACAGGAGCCTGATCACACACACAAGCATTGCCAGACTTGCCAAAATGTCCCCTGAAAGGCAAAATTATACCTAGTCAAAAACACTGAGCTAAACTAACTCACATCTTTGGTAACTATTGAAGCAAATACTTTGTAATAGTATCTAATATGAATTAAACTTTTAATCTGCCTTCAAGGACTAAAATGCAGGGAGTGGTTACAAGCTATTTTCTCCATAATTCTGAGGAACTGTGGGACAAGTATCTATCGCCTATTAGTTATTACAATTCCACTCTTCTGTTTCCAAAAATGATAGCTATTTATTCATTTACACTCAGAGACACCAATTTCATAAAGCTAATAAAAACACCAAAAATAACGCTCAAACCCACTCTATTTCATTTTACCTTTTTTTCATCATGATTCAACATCTCTGACCCACAGTCATCAGAGGCAGCCTCCCTCCCGGCTTCACAAGGGTGGCACCTGGTCACCTTTTGGAGAATCGTAGAAGCCAAGACTGAAAGACGCCTTCGGGGCCTTGGCCAATTCTAAGCTCCTCCTCCTCCACCTCTCTGTCATTGCTCTGATGGAAAGTTCTGACTTTCTGAAGGAAGACTGCATCACCCCGCAGCTTCCATCTGAAGTCTGCCCTTTGGAGCTATGGCAGGATACGGCCAAATTCCCCTCTACAGGGCAGCTCTTTGAGAAGTTGAGGTTTCACTCATGCTACATTATGTTTCAAATTCTTATCCACTTACTGGAATAAGCCCACATAGGACCTTTCTAGTTATAGTTTCGCTGTAAATGTGGTTAAAGGTGTTTTTGTGGATCAGTCTAGTCCCCTAACTCCTTTCATAGCAGTTTCCATTAGAGAATTTTTCCAAATTGGAATTTAGAGTGCCAGAAATAGTCTTCCTTCATCCCCAAACTGCAACAGCCTGTCCAGAATTCACAAGAACTGTTCTGACTTGGAAGCCTGACAGTCACTTCATAAATGAGAAGAAGTACATTTCATCAAAACTGCTTGTTACTCATCAAAAAAGAAAAGACTGGAGAAGCATGTGATACATTTGCCACTTACTAGACTTCAGGGAAGCAGCACTCACTTTACCCCCAGGATTATTCAAACATCCAATTTCTTCAACCTCAAGCTGCATAAATAATTACTGTTGTGAGTAGGACTGATTTACAGTGGAATGGGTGTTCTAGAGAAAACACCTCAAGACTCCCTCAGAAAGCAATCCTAGCTGCGTTTTCTTCCTCCCTCTAAAAGATCGGCTTTTCCAGGTAAATTCTTATTTCTCTTAGCCTTGTGGGTTAAATCTAATAGGTTGAATCTGTGTAAAAGTGAGGCATCCTACCCAGGAAATACAACAAGAAGACGCCTTTAGAAAGACACCTTAAAATTGAACACAGAATGAGGCAGAAGAGAGAAACCCAAAGTCAACTTAAATATATGATAGACTCCCAGACCTGTAGAACTTGACTACATCTAACAAAGACATTAGATAATAGCAACAAAAAGAACCAGTTAAGGAGAGGGATATTGGTCTGAGAATGTAACACAGGTGGTCTGAGGGGAGTAGGGGGGCTTGGGAGACCAGAGCACACCCTTGCAGGTCTCTGGCTTTGAGTGTCATTAACAGAATCTGGCAGCAAGTATTTAGCATCTGTGAAACAATATCAGCCTTTCTGAGAGGTGGTGTTATCTCTTATTTGCAGACAAGTTTATTGCTGTAAATGTGCTAACAAGTGCAATATGTTTGATTCTATGCAGAACACACTGTTAGAAATAGCAGCATTTAATCCCACTTATACCAGACACATACTAGTTAGTTTCGAGGCAACTAAAATTGTTAATAAAAATGAATTAGTCCAAATAAAATCACTGCTTTGGACAACAAATGTCACTGAATTGATCCCTGGTTCCGCAGGCACAAAGTGTCAGGCAGAGGACAGAGAGCTGCCACAGTGGATCATGCTTAGGGACGCGATGTTCCCCACCCTTCCACAGAGCGGCTCAACGCACCCTGCCTGGTAACTCAGGTCATGGACTTTTTAAAGTCACATCTTTTCTAGTATTGTCACTCTTTTCTGAAGCAAAGATGACAATGTTATTATAGATGGTCAGTATATGATCTGAGTAAAAGTGAAGCATCCTACACAGGAAATACAACCAGAAGAAGACGCCTTTAGAAAGATGCCTTAAAATTGAACACAGAGTGATTCAGAAGCGAGAAACCCAAAGTCAACTTATGTATATTATAAAAAGCCATCCCAGCTGCTTTCTCTTGTTCCCTCTACAACTTAGATGGGATTTTCTAGGTAAATTCTTCTAGGTAAATCTTAGCCTTGTGGATTGAATCTAGTGGGCTGAATCTGAGTACAAGTGAGGCATACTACCCAGAAAATACAACCAGAAGAAGTCTACAGGACTCCCAGACCTTTAGAACTTTACTACATCTAATAAAGACATTAGTTAATAGTGACAATAAAGAACCAGTTAAGGAAAGGGATATTGATAAGCAGTAGAGATGCAGAAAGAGCACAAACCTGGAAGAAAGCTCTGGACAGGCTAGGGATACTAATGCTAATGTGAGGCAGTGAAATATCTGAGTGACAATAATTAACATTTCTGAGCACTAAGTAGATGACAACTACAATAGTGCATGCCAATCACAGGGTATAAGGTCCAAGGACCCCAATAGATGCCTGATCTATTGCATCATCCACAGCATATATTGCTTATATATACTATGGGCACAAACACCTATGATAAAGCTTAATTTATAGATTAGGCACAATAAGAGACTGATAAAACAACTAATAATATAATAGAACAATTATAATAACACTGGTCAACAGTGAGATCATAACTGACTTAAAAAGGCCCTAATCTGTAGTATCTTGGTGTGCTGAACATGAATATAACCCTGAAAATTTTTTTTATTAGCTCTCATTTTGAAGATATTTCATAGAATTCATTTTATATGTTTCACGTGTACATTAATCCAGTAGGACTGCAACGACATCCTAAATCAGCCTAGAATGATGTAATATTGAATCACATTGCATAATACCATCATGCACACATCATCCAGAGTTGATTGCATAATTTTCTGATGCAATGCAATACTACTGCCAGGTAGCTGCTGAAGTAAGCTGGCATCAGCAGTGCACTAGATAAAGCGGCTGAGCATTGAAAATATTTCAGACTTTGTATGAGACAGTTTAAGCTACTGTTCCATAGAACTGTTATTATTTTATCCATTTAGGCACAATACAGACCAGTAATGCCTCGAAAGTGCGTTAACAGCGTGGACAATTTCTGCTCTATTTGTGGGGAAGTGACATTTGCCGACCAGAAGAAAAGGATCACTTCTCAAGTGAAAAAGGCTTATCATCTTGACTTCGGATGCAAGGTTGGTGACCAAGACAAGCCTTGGGTCCCGCATATATGCTGTGCTACATGTACAAACAGCTTTCACAGTGGTGAAATGGCAAAAGACCATCAATGCCGTTTGTAGTCCCCATGGTGTGGAGAGAGCCAAGTAACCACATCAAAGACTGTTACTTCTGCTTGGTTCCTCTTTCTGGTGGAAAAACAAAGCAAAAGAAGTCGAGAATAGTCTACCCAAACATTCCGTCTGCATTGAGATGACCAGTTCAACAACTTGCTGCAGGGTGATGCGAAACAAGCATGGAATGCTTTTCGCCTAGTGTTTACAAACTTTCTTGGGAATGTTAGGGCAGAAAACTACAAGCACCTAGTAGAAGACATGCTGATGCAATATCAGAAACTTGGCTGCAATATGTCTTTAAAGATCCACTTCCTTCATTCCCATCTGGTTTTTTTCCCTGAAAACTGTGGTATGGTTAGTAATGAACATGGCGAACGTTTTCATCAAGATAGCGCATCAATGGAACAAAGATAACAGGGAAAATGGTCCACTACAATGCTGGCTGACTACTGGCGGACACTCCCCAGAGATGTTCCTGAACAGCTGGACAAGAGACAAGCGAAGAAATCTAAGAAGTAGTCTATGACTTGATTTTTTACAGGTATTAACCATAGGCCTATTACTGTTGGCATGCATTTCGTGATGTAAACATCAATTTATTGCAGATTACAAAACAAACTAGAGCCAAAATTAGAATTTGACTGTCATATTTGTGTTGAGCACATACAAACTGATAGGAAATGACTAAATTTATTTCAGTGATGTGACTTTTGTAAAAATTTGTTGACCAGTGTAATATGCTGAAGTAAAAGTTGTGTGGATGTGGTCTTCTTGTCTCTCTCAAAATATCTTACTCCACCTAATATTTTCTGACAGTGGTTGACAATAGGTAACTGAAACTGTGAAAAGCAAAACTGTGGCTAAGGGGGGGGGGGTGGTGACTCAACATTGATTTAAACTCTTTTTATATCGACTTTAGTTGGGGGTACATTCCACACCGTTTACAGGGATTTAAGCTCCTGAAGGCTCTGCATCTTCTACAGCTGATATCCAGGACTCCCAGGCAAGTATCACTTGCTAGGAAGAGCAAGTAGGACTCATCCAATTGAAGGGTGTGTAGAAAATAGAACATTCCACAAGAAAAGCAAACTCTTAAGTTCCTGAAGCAAGAGAGTATACCCTGAGTTTAAGGAATTAAAAGATCATGAAGGGAAGAACAGAGTGCAGGAAGAGTGGCAAGCCAGGGCACTAGAGCCTCAGAGTCATGTTAAGGAATTTTCGTTTTATCCTAAGGGCGATAAGGGTCTATCAAAGAGGTTTACGCAGAAATGTCATGATCTGATTTGCATTTTAAAACTTCTTGGCCACAGACCAGAGAAAACACTACTGAACAGAGACAAGACTAGAGGCAAAGGATCAGTTGGAGGCTGCTGCAGTATCCCAAAAAAGCTTGGACAGGGCAGCATTGATGGGGGTGTAGGGTGGTGGCCCATTAGAGGGACAATTAGTAGACCAAGTTGGCTGGTGATACACTGGACGCAGAGGAGAGTGGGGAGGAGTCTTGAAATATCAGGATAGGAAATATGGGAACCACGGAATTGTTTTGCATCTCAGAGAATGAGCTCAGAGTAGGGCATGTTGAATTTGAGGTATCAGTGCATTGTTAGCTATATAGGCTCAGCAAAAAGAAAGTTAAGAGCATGCTGCTTTTTGGTTATTTCTTTCAGTTGGCACTAAGTTTTTTATTATCTAGGTTTATACATCTGCCTTTTAAAAGATGGGTAGGGCCTCCCTGGTGGCGCAAAGGGTTAAGTACAGCGCTATGAAGCTATCCAGAGCCACTGCAGCATGAGTTCGATCCCCAGCCAGGGAGATTCCCACCTGGCACAGCAGACCTCTCCTGCCTCACCCGCTGCTCTCCTCAGCAGTGTACTTCAGTCGATCTGCCTATTCTGCTTCCCACTCTGTCTCTGGTGAATCTTCTCACCCCCATACCTCTGGCCTACACCCCAGCATGTATGCATAAATAAATAAATCTTTAAAAAAACAAAATAAAATAAAAGATGAGTAAATCCCAAATACCATGAAAATACAGTGTAATAATAGAAACTTGTATAATGTTCTCATGAAGATATACTTTCTTCTGAATGCAACCACTTCAAGAAAGCCTCCTACAGCATCAGACTATCTGTCCCCTTAATAAAAGTTATTGTCATGGAGCCAGCATTTGGTCAACAGTGTTGAAAAGCAGGTTCCACTAATCTTATACAAAGCTCCTGTTTCCCTGCAGAGTTCCAAAAATCTCCCACAGGCTGTGCAATGCCAAACAAAAAGCAAATTTTTCAACAACAGTCAGTATAAAGAAGAGGAAGGAAAACAATGCAATAGCCCAACTGAGAAATGAAGAAAAGAAATGAAGAAAATACAAGTAAAAGAAATGCAAAGGCCCTGAAATACTCAGAGTTCACTTAGATAAAGGAAATGCTCATTGCAACTATACTGAGACAAGTTTCCGCCATGAGACAAGCAAAGAAAAGATTTTGGTAACAAATTGTGCTTGGGAAGGGATAAGGGGGTAAGGAAACAGCCTCTAAAGGGATTGAGAAGGGGTACAATTTCCATGAAGGACAACTGAACAATAACCCAAAATTTAATGATCCATAACATTTTTTCCCCAGCAAATCCATTCCAAGAAATTTGTATAACACATACACCCATATATGTGTGAAAAGGTTTAAGTTGGGAACCTAACATCCATCAGCAGGTAGTTGATTTATATATTATAACCATAGAAAAAAAATACTGTACAATCACTAAAAAGAATGAAAAAAGGTAGACACACCCAAGTATTAATTGATGGATGAATGAATAAACACAATTTAGTATATACATATAATGGACTATTTCTCAGCCATTAAAAGGAAATGAAATTCTGACATATGCTATTGTAGGGATGAAGCTTGAGGACATTATGCTAAGTGAAATAAAATGGACACAAAAAGACAACTATTGTGTGATTCTACTTATATGAGGTATCTACATTAAGCAAATTCATAGAGACAGAAAGTGGAAATGGTTACAAGATCCCAGTGAAAATCCAAAAACACCTTTCCAAAAACATAATCAAGGACAGGGCCTCCCTAATGGCGCAAGGGGTTAAGTCTCAGCACTATGAAGCTATCCACAGCCACTGCAGCACGAGTTCAAACCCCAGCCAGGGAGCTGACCCACATGCACAGCAGACCTCTCCTGTCTCTCCCACTGCTCCCCTCAGCAGTGTATTTCAGTCAATCTGCCTGTTCTGCTCCCCACTCTGTCGCTAGTGAATGCTCCCCACACACACACACCTCTGGCCTACACACCACACACCAGTTCTTGTATGCATAAATAAAAAAATCTTCAAAAAAAATTTTTAAAAGAAAGAAAGAATCAAGGCTGAGCTATTTGACAGTGAATGTGCTGTCCTCTTTCCTGTCCACTCCAGGCGGCCCCTGGCCCTGCTACCAACCCTATTGATGCCAGTGACCCCGTTAGCTGATGCCTTTCTCTCAGGGGCCACTAACGCCCATGTTTTTCTTCCCTGTACTAAGCCATTTAAGTCCTGCTAAAACGAAGTACCTGCAATTAAATTTGGGCAGGTATTATACTCATCAGTCTTGATAATATTGTCTCCCTTTGCCTTTAGAAGAGGCTGTTGATTCCTAATCTTTTGATTAGTGTTCTGCTAAGAAACTTATTTTATACAAAAAACTCTGTCAATGACATGCTTTGAAATTTCCTTCCCTTCTTTCGTTTTTAATAGGAAAGGAGTCTTAAGGCATTTTCTTAAAAATGTATCCTCTTTTTAAAAAAACAAACACGTTCTTACTGTTAAAATGCTAATGGCATTTTTTTAACTTTTCTTGTTTATTATCCTCAGTGCCTGAAATCTACGACTTGTAATGTGGCTTTGAAGACTGGTCAATTTGAAATTAAATTTTTTATTGTTATTTATTGGAGAGAGGCAAGCTGCTTACACTTTGGATGATCAAAATACCAAACTTTCCAAATTCAGGAATTTTACCTTCCATTTGGCCACCATTTAACTGCATAACCAAATTCTTACTAGCCAAATCAAGTTTCTCAGGGGCAAAAAAAAGTCCAACTCAGTGGCTGACTGCCCAAGTAGGCTGAACACAAACACTGTAGAAAGACTGGCTTGTTTGGACAGATGCCCAGCGCTAACAGTGTTATAATATTTAACTTTAAAAGTGTGAAAACTTTTCTCTAGAGAATATTTTCCCACAATGAAGAAACTGTTGATTTTCTTATTAGTCCAACTAACTTTCACCCCATGAAAATTGTGGCTCTGTAATGCAGTGAGTTTTCACTTAACATCCTTGATATGTTCTTGGAAATTGTGACTTCAAGCAAAAGTCTAATGAAACTAGGTTTTTGAACAATGTCCAAGGAAACTAGGTCCTTGAGTAATGTCCTTTCAGGGCCTCCCTGGTGGTGCAAGGGGTTAAGTCTCAGCACTATGAAGCTATCCACAGCCATTGTAGCACATGTTCGATCCCCAGCCAAGTAGCTGACCCACATGGCATAACAGACCTCTCCTGTCTTGCCTGCTACTTCCCTCAGCAGTGTATTTCAGTAGATCTGCCTGTTCTGAACCCCACTCTGTCTCTGGTAAATCCTCTCACCCCCCACACCTCTCACCTACACCCCAGCTCTTGCATGCATAAATAAATAAAAATAAATCCTAAAAAAAGAATTAAGTTTAATCCAACAATTCCCTCAAAATTGTAATGGATATAGTTGGAAAGTTTCCTAATTTCTCCACTCCTTAGTCTGTGAAATACTACAGAATGCAGCTATCAGGCTGTAATATACTGTGATGGAATGAGTTATCACTAATGGGCAAGTAAAGTAAATTCTGAGCTAGAATTCCTTTTAATAATCTCCCTTGATCCAGTGAAAGAAAGGTCCACTGATTAGATCTTGGGAAGAAATATTTTCAAAGAGAAAACTGTCCTTATTTCTCATGCTGATTATGTGGCTACGGTCAACCTATAAAACTAAGATATTCTTATGGAACTAGAGAGCAAAATATGCATTTTTTTTTAATAAAACCTGATTAATTGAAAGCTTTTAAGCAATGTTTGTGTATATTTTTTTTCCTTTCAAAATAAGTAAATAATTAGAAAGAAAAATTTCTTTCAAAAAATTGTATTTTTTTGAGGTAATGTTGGTTTAAAACCACATATATGATTCAGAGGCACAAATTCACAACTCTTCAGATATATGTTGCCACACCAAATCTAACACTATGGTACCCATAGTCCCCTGCTGCCCCTCTTCCTGTCTGCTAGCCTCAATTCCAGTCAGGTTGCTAGGGTTTGTTTTGGTTTGCTTTTGTCTGTTTCTTTGTTTTGTTTACTCCACACATGAGTGAAATCAAGAAAAGAAAAAAATATTCTAAAACACATTTACTATCTAAATGAAAACATGCTCTCTAAAAGATAAACTGATAATATCCCAAGATTATAAACTAAGATATCTATTTTCTCCAGGTTTCATTTAATCTGATTCCCTAGTTTATTTAAAAAATAAATCCAAAATAACCAAATTGAAAACTTTGTGATAGATAATTGTTCATTACCTTCCGTAAGTCACTTTTACACTTGTAAAGCACAAGATCTTTCTGTGTTACCAATCAAAAGAAATTATAGGTATTCAGGTAGAGGACACATATTCTTCTTGAGATGAAATCCAGTGTCAACAAAACCAGCAACAAGAGATCGTGACACAATGTGACTGCAGTGTGGCCTGGTGCTTGCCTGCCTGCCTGCCTGCCTGCATGCCTGCCTTCCAGTCCTCTGACTCTGCCCTATAGTTCATCATTGATGTAAGTCACTTTCTCCAGGAACCAGTTATTGTATGGTATTATTAATATTATTTATAGGTGTTGCTTTTTTTTTTTTTTATTTACACTGAGGTTGGACCCAAATATGGGTTGAAATCAGATTTTGTCTTAGATTCCTAAGATGGAAAGGCCCTCGAAAAGCTTTGGTGGTTTTACTTTTTTTTTTTTTAAGATTTATTTATTTATGCATACAAGAAATGGGGTGTAGATCAGAGGTGTGGGGAGGAGGTGAAAGGATTCACCAGAGACAGAGTAGGGAGCAGATCAGGCCAATCTACTGAAGTACACTGCTGAGGGGAGCGGCGGGCAAAGCAGGAGAGGTCTTCTATGCCACGTGGGAAGCTCCCTATGTGGGGATTGAACTCGTGCTACAGTGGCTGTGGATAGCTTTATAGGCTGAGACTTAACCCCTTGCACCAGGGAGGTCCCTTGTGCTTTCTTTAAATTGACAGTTCATGGCTGAGACACTGAAGCAAGGAACATAAGAAGACAATCATTTATTAACAAAAGCAGAAGAATCCTACTGGGAAATTCTCACCTCTAGGGAGAGGGAAGGATAACCTGTGCTCATGGATGGTGAGAATCAATATAATCAAAATGACTATTTGGTCTAAAATGATTTACAAATTGAACACAAACCCCATCAAAATACCAGCAATATTTTTCAGAGATACTGAAACAAAATTGATATGGAACCACCAAAGTCCTCAGGTTGCAAAAGAAATTCTTACCACTAAAAATTCTCCTGCAGAGACATTTCCAATTCGGTGGGGGGGAAACATGATTGGTGACACTGCAGCATCACAGGAACTCTAGGACATTCATGAATAAAAGACAAATGGTTGGTATTTGATTCTGAGAGAACACAAATTTCATTTTATGCTGCCTTTTACAAAGAGTAGAATTACAGAGCACAAAGGGAACTTAGAAATTATGTAATCAAGTCCCCCCTCCTGTGGGTAACAGAATGTAATCTCTGGGAATTTGATTTTCTAAGTATTTGGTAATTTTTGTTAGAGACAAGACTTGTACCCCAGTCTCCCCATGCTCCTATAGCACACTTTGCTCTCAACCTTGGTTGTTCAAATACAATTTTCAATTGCCCTAACCTTCACATTATAAAGATTTTGTACAACAAAACATTTCACTTATTTGAAATTCAGCATAAACTTTCCTTAGAAATAGGATATACAATGACTAGGTCCCTGGGAGTCCCAAGCATCTCATTCGTGCCATAAAGTAGAAATATGCTAAAAAATAAAACAAAACTTAGACACATAACACTCCACAACTACAGTTATCTTTTTAACTTGAAATGCCAGGAATAGTAGAATTGGAAACATCTACTCTCCTTCTGGGGACACCTGCAGCTCCAAATCCCTGCTGATTGTTGTAAAGGGGAGAGCCAGGCACCAGGAGTATGGCGTGGGGGACCCAGGGCTTCCAAAGGGACAACCCCAGGGACACTTCTTCGGTCTCAAGATAAGGACCACTTGCTGCTGTCCTATATGCTGTCACCACCTAGAGTGTGTGTTTTTCTCCTCTCTGCCCTACTGCTGTCCTGAATACAGTCATATTTTTATGTTGCCTACTTATATTTCTACCCTTAAAATGAACACTTAAGCAATCTTAGTGCAGCTTTCCAAGGGTTTGTGATACTATTCATAATAAGGAAAAAGAAATGGCTCTCCTGTTCCTTCAGGTCAACCCCTTCTTGACTTCTATCAAACCTAGATGGAATTCCTCCCAGAGTATAAAGGATTCAAATCCCATCGCCAGATTTACTCTGGTTCAAACACATTCAGAGACAGAGTTTCTCGAGCATCCTCATTGGATTAAAGTACGACTCCAAAAAGCCAGAAAGAGTTTGGTTTAGGGGACTGGAGTAAGGAGAACTTAAAGAAGTTAAGCATCTGAGAAGCCAGGAGAAGAAAGAGGGTGTAGTTCTCTGGCTGCTGAGCCTCAGTGGCTGTTCTTGGTGGGCCACGCATATGGGGAGCATGTGATTGACAGAGTTTTTAATTGTTCTTTATTATTTTTATCTCTGTTAACTTTAGAGTACCGTGGCATATCTTCTCATGCCCTGTCAACCTGGAGTAGATAGTAAGTAATTAATAAATAATTGTTGACTGCTTGGGAACTCCCAAGTCACCCAATGCCATGACCTTCTTCAATAGCAGAGAGGAATAAAGAGTATTTTGTTGTGCCTTGATCTGGAGAAATCATAACCTGCCATGAACAGTAGTTTTTTTGTCACTTTTTCTACATTTGTGCCTATTTATTTTCTCCTAATTTGAGGGGTGGGGGTGTGCCTTTGAGACAAAGTTTGAATTAAAAGGTGTTATAGAAGCAGCCCTTGAACAGATCAACCCACCTCCTGGACCTGTGCCAGCTGATTTGCACAACTGACCGGTTAGACAGATGTCTGGCTGGAATCAGATGGAGAAATATGCAATTCTGCCCTTTGGATCCTCAGACTAACTTCCAAAGCCAACTTTTCAAATTTCAGGTATTGGTGCTGATCCCTTTACTAATTAAGTATGCACTGCTCTGAGAAATCAGCATCTCTTTTGGCTGCCATAACAATAACTATTCCACATAAGAACCTGTTTCTGAAACCACCGATTATGGGAAGTTGCTAGATCCCACCCACGGAGCACATTTCTAAAGCTAGCGTTGTTCCTTGAAAAAGCTCCACCAACCATATTGTATGCACATTCCTCAGTAGGGATATTTAGAAGGAAATAGGGCAATTCTCAAAAGAAAATAACTCAGGGAAGTGTACTGAAGACATAAATAACAACTCCACAGTTCCAGATGGTGACGGACAGTTTTTGTGGGACAGAAATAGAAAGACTTCTAAAATGATGAAGAGTTTCCATTTAAATTACATTAAAAGTCATAAAGTGACCTACTAAAATTCTAACAGCAATGCCAAGATATTACATGAAGAAAAGTAAATGATTATGTGCCATTTTGTTTTTGAAGGCAGAGTATGAAGTAACAAAGGAAGTTAAGGAGACAAACAAAAGTACTTTGAGGTTGTGTTGGTTGGTGAATACAGAAATTTTTATTGCAGAACATTCTGAAAATTTCTTAGGCTATCTTAAAAAGCATATTGACCCCTTACCTTCACAAAGCAGGCTCTGTATAGTCCAATTAGGGATGAGACACTGGCAGTAAGACTTGAAGGCTTCCCTCTAGTCGTTTTGTGACCACAGCATTTTAATAATTTGACTTTTTGCAACACATTCTAGTTGCAACCTTGTAAATTGTTCATTGCTTCAGAGAAAACCTTAACTTTCAGAAATACTACACTGACCGCATCTTGTTATAAATAAGCACAGAAAATGCCATCCAGAAAGAAGCTTGCTCTAGCTTATCTCCACGGCTATGACAGTTGTACAATCCAGTCCTTTGGGTTTTGTGATTTCTTTTTTATAAACTACACAGACAGTGCTTATGACTCCAATCACTCCAACGCTCAAAATCGGCAGAGGCAGAGTCATACCTAGCTGGAATTAAGGTCATCACCAGTTTCATCTGCCCATGTCAAAACCTAGCAAAGTTTGAATCTGGCCCTATAGAGGTGAGAGTGAAAATAAAATATGAAGCAAGTTAAGTATAGAAGATTTAGAATTGAATCTCTCTTTTTTTCCTCTTTAATTACCCAGTGGAATATATTGATACAAAATAATGCCACAGCTGGCTTAAACATTTACTTGTGCTAGGAGAGAATACTAAAGGGAACAAAAAAGCAATTGAAATAGGTCTTATCCTCAGAGTCAGAGACCAAGTTCACTTTCCCTATTCTGTGTTATGGGCTGAATTATGTCACTCCCTCCCGAAATTCATGTTAAAAATCTTCACACACACACACACATACACACACACACACACCTCAGAATGTAACTGAATGATCTCAGAATGTGACTGTATTTGGGGATAGGGCCTTTAAAGGGGCAATTAAGGTAAGATGAGGTCTTGTGGATGGGCCCTAATCCAGTATGACAGGTGTCATAAGAAGAAGAGATTAGGACACAGTCACATACGAAGATCATGTGAGGCACAGCAAAAGGCAGCCATCTGCAAGCTAACGAGAGAGGTCTCAGAAGAAACAACCCTGTTAACACCTTGATCTTGGTCTTCCAGTGAGCAGAAATGTGGGAAAAGAAATTGTTGTCAAAGGCAGCCAGGATGCGGTACTTTGTTCTGGCAGCCCTAGGAGACTCATTCGCCTGCTGCTAGGTCCTCTCACCACTAATCTGATTATTGGTTCCTTCTTTTATCAATTTCATTTTACTCTTTTCCCCATTTCTCTCTTCTGTTCCACTGAGCCCCTCTCCTTCTCTTCCTATCTTTTGCCCTGTGTCTAGCTTTACTTTTGAAAGAGGTTCCCTCACCTACTTCCCAGACAAAGGGAAGGTAGGGAAGAGAAGGCCCCTCGGGCTCAGTATCCCCGTGTGCTGGAGACTCAGGGCACCTAGTTTGCAAGGACAGTGCAGAATCGATAACATCATCAGAAGATGGGACCCTGGTCATGACCAAGTTACTCCACCTCCCCAAACTTCCGTTACCTTAAATATTTTTTAAAAGTGGGGATACAAATTCTTGCATCATTGATGTAAGGTTCAATTAAAATAAAACATGGAAAAGATATACCTAAAACCAGAGTAAATTCTTTATATACTAATCATCATAGCTAAGTCTTTCTATCTAGTAGCAAATAAGTACTACCAATTAGAATTTTATAGTATCGTATCATGGAAAAACCCAATCAGCAAATAATTAAAACTTCTATGACTCTGAATATTATATATTTTAAGAGATTTTTTCTATTCTATATTTCATTGCTTCTGATAGTTTCTTTTTGTTTCTCCTGCCAGTTAATGTTTGTACAGAGAGCTGTACTTGGTATTAAAAAGAAGATTCTAGAAACACAAAAGACCGTAGTTATGCATTCATGGATCCTGCAGTCTAGTTGTAAAAATAAAATTTTAATAGTAAAAACATTTATAAAATGAGTTTGAAGTGCTTTTCAGGACTGCAACATGTTGTTACACAGTCAAATCTCACTACAGGTTAAGCCAGGTACATACCTAAACTTTCTAGGACAACTTTTTAGATAACAATTTCCAACTATCACCAATCTAAAGTTGCTAGAGACAGAAGCTAACAAATCTGATTAAAAAGACTTAAAATTTAGAAAAGTAATTAAAGAACTGAATAGTTTACTATTTTTATTTTAAGCAAATCTATAAATATTTATAAAACAGAACCCTTTTAATACACTAGTATCTTTAAATATTCTTAAATCATAATTTAAAAACCAAATTTTTATTTTCTTATTAACGCCTCAGGAACCCCTGAAAAAATGTTATTGACAAGAGCAACATTTCAGTAGGAAAAACACATATTCTTCAGAAATGGAAGTGATTTCTGACTTGAGAAATATCTGATTTTAGAAATATTTCAACCAAAATTCACACTCACTATTAAGGATGATTAAAATACGGTAATGTGGCTGGTAGGAATATAGAGAGCAAAGTGTTTAATGTGTCAGCAGCAGCAGGTCATAGCAATCACATTTGCATTTAGATTCTTATTTTACCTCTTGCCACTAAGATGTGGGGCAAATTACTATACATTTCTGAGTGTCATCTTCCCCATATTTTAAATGGGTACAATAATGCCAGCCTTCAAAGGGCATGGCGAGAACATGATGCACACAGTTCACCTGCCCATTAGCAGGAGCTCTGCTGGTGGAATTTCTGAAAAAGAATGTATCATGGTAGATTCTGTTTATTTCCTCTCCTTAAATGTGAGTTTTCTAATTCAGTTTTTTTATGTCCCTTTCACCACTTATCCCTTTCTCCCAAATCTAGCATAGTACACATAGGAAAGCCTCAATAAATATTTGATGAATGAATACATGAATAAATAAATAAAACAATTTAAAAATGGAAGCAGAGAAAATGGAGGCAGAGTGAAGACATCTTAAGACTGGTAATAGATCAATGTCTTAGGCAAACACAATTAAAATCTAGAGAAACAAGCTAAAACACCAAAAGATAATTTGAGCTATAGGAGGATAAAAGGAAAAAGGGCTGTGGGGGGAAGCACTATTGTAGCTGCCAAGTCACAGGACAACGAGCCCTGAAAAAGATAATTCACCCTCCTTGCCTTTTTTTTTTTTTTCTGTAGTGTATGGCTAAAATAATCTTTAAGATAGCAAGCCAAAATTATCTGGCACATTTACATGTAAGAATATACTCAGTGAAGTAAAATGAATCCTATTCTCTTGCAAGCTTTGAGAAAGTTGAGTCTTTCTAAAATATTTTAAGAGTCTCATTTTAACTCCTGTACCTACTACCCGCATTTTGGTTAATATGTTCCCAAATGCTGACGGTGAACTTTTCTTCATGGATTCAAAGCCGGTTGAACCTTTTTTTTTAATGAGAATAATTAAAGACTGTTCTTCAGCCAAATACGCTTTTTATTACTTTAGAAGGGAGTTTCTTCTCCCTTCCCCCGTGCTTATACCCCCCAATCTACCATCAGATCACAATCCAAACATTGTCAAAAGCAGAGCATTACAGCTTTAAGTAGCTGGTCGCCGAGAAGCCTAAATCCCTAACCAAAGGACAAGGAGCTGCAATTAAGCTAACGATACATTGAGACAAGAGCCCAAAGAAACACCAGACTTGGTTTGTCTTGGGGAGAAGCTCCCAGAGATGTCGCGCCCCTCTGCACTAAACCTATCCGTCGCCCAGCAACCCCCGCACGCGGTGGCTTGGCCCAGCCCTCGCTGCCATGGCAACGGGGCCGCGCAGCCGCGCAGCCGCGCAGGCTTTGTGCTAAAAGCCGCTGGGGCGCAACTCGAAGCGCTCGCCCCCTGCACCTGCTGGGGCCACAGCAACTTTTCAAACTTCACCTCACCAACTGCTCCGCGGGATTTTTTTTTTTTTGCCCAGAGCCACCGATCCTCGCCTCCTCGCGCCCTTTTTCAGGAAAAAATGTCCCACGAACATAGGATTTTAACTACCTGCTACTTGGTGGTCCTTTCTCCAGAGGTGAGGAAGGCGGGACAACTAGTAAAGGAAAAGCTTACCTTTCTCCGCATTCCTCACGTCAGCAGGGGGACTCGCTGGGGGTCTAACCATCCCGCGCGCCGAGCTCGAAGTGGGAAGTCCGATGGGAAACTTCATCCAGCGCGAGCGCCGCCCCGAGGGCCCCCAGCCCTCATTTGCACGACAAAGGGCGGTTAACGCAGGCCTCTAGGTCCCAAGACGGTTAATCCGTCTGACTGTTACTTCCTGGCCAGGGTTGAGATTAACTCTGAAGGGCTGTTCAGAGGCCACATTTTCCTGGCGATGAACAAGTCCGCAAGCTCATCATTGGCGGCGTGTTCGGCTTCCAGGACCTGGAGCCGCGCGGTGGTTTTGTTGCTTTTAGAAAGACGTGGTGAAGGGTGGGAGCGGCCGGCAAGAACCCGTTTCAAGCCAACTCAGGTTGAATTTCTATAGAGTTTTCTTCTTAGAGTTCCTGCCAGTCCGTTGCTGTTGCATATTCATGTGAGGCGGAGTCGTTTTCCAGCTCTTTTGAATCCTCCGAGTTGAGGAAACAGCGGGAAAGAAGTGGGATGATTGGAAGGAAACACTAAGAAAAGAACAGGGTGGGGAAATAATGGTAACATAAATAAATAAGCAAACATATTTCACTATTTTTTCATCCACCCTCAGGAGTCAAGGACACACACACGGACTGTGCAAAGGAAATTTCAAGGAGATACTAAAGCCCAGGATCTTAATTATAGTATTATACTAGTGGGGCTATTTTTCCCCCCAAGGTCTTTTAAAGATAATATGGAGTATGTGCTTCTCATACTAAAGAGAGCGGTTAAAAATGTAGATATGCAGACTTCACTATTTGCATTGAGTCTACTTAATTTCATCAAAATTGTTTTTAGTGTGGTGCAGTCCTCCACCCTTCCCCAAAACACAGATTCTCTGATTTATAAACAATCAACTTGCTAATGGAAACCCATTTTCAGAAAATAAAAAATCAGTATAAGGAAAATGAAGGCAAGTATAACTGATAAGCACTAAAAGTTATTGATATTGTGCTTTTTCCTCAAACATATAGTAAGTGATCTTTCAGAATGAGTGCTCTTTCCTCCCTGAATTTCCACCATTATAATCATCATCAAATAACATCATAGAATTCACAACCAGTCTACCACAGCAGGTGTAGGTGGTTACCTGAGAAGGGAAATCTAACAGTATGCAAAGTTTCTCTCACCTACCACTCCATGCCCAAACAACCTGCCATGATGTTTTTACTACTGGATTTATCCTTCTGGTTAAAAATCCTATAGAAAATTCTCTATTAAAATATCCTTTAGATGAAAAAAGATGAATCATACTTATTATAAGTGGTTAAGTTATAGACTTAGAAATCTATTCATTCCACAAATTCTCACGATAACTCACCTGCTGGGCGGACAATTGAGTGAAACAGCCCAATATCCTGCCATAGATTTGATCTTTTAGTGCAGGACAGACCACAACAAATAAAGCAACAAGTAATCCATTGCTATACAGAAAAGAAAGGCCATTTAGTAAGGCAAGTGCTTCAAGCCCATAGGTACAGAGGTATATGACGTCCTGGAATCAAACTTAAAATTAAGACTAGATCCAGATGTTCTGATTGGTTTTAGGTTCAATTCTGTGGTTGCCAGCTAGGTGAGATATGTATATTGTGCCCTTAGTTTTTATTTTCCTTATAAAACAAAAGGCTAGGTTCTATTTCAGCACTTTTTAGAGCATCAGGGAAAGTTGTACCAATTTTGTGCACTCGAATGCTCAGAGGGTCTGACAGGGTAGCAGGATGATCAGTCTGTGGGTGCTGATGTCCCATTGAGCTCCAAATGCATTGGCTGGACAAGATACTTCATCTTGGAGTCTGTTTCTTTCCCATGGTAAACAGGGTTAATAATACCTACCTCAGAGGTTGCTGAGAATTTTAAATGAGACAATGTACAAAAACCACAGGACTTGCTATTATGATCAGTTCCAACAAAACCACTGGGTCTTCTGGAGGATGGCCCTTTGGCATATTGTTTGAAAAAGGTGGATAATTGATTATGAAAATTAATTTACGTTCTCACTCTTGCTTCTCATCTGTCATTCTTTCCCTGCAGTGGGAAGTAGGATATGGGGGAGGGAAGGCTAATGACTACTGGGTCATCTGCTGACCCTTTACTAATTTCGTCTCTTTGTAGTAGCTGCTATAAACCATTGTACACATTCAAAAGAGGACCTGAGAGGTGATTTCCTTGTGCAACAACATACAGCACTTTATAGCGTCCTAGGATACAAAGCCTCTCTTCTAAAGTACTGCTATTTCCCACAGCCCAGATCTCCTTCAGGGCATTTACTATTTTGGGCAGCAACAAACCACTTTGAAGGAATGTAAAAGATTTTGTCATTTGCTGACTCTTTAATAATTGAATAGTATTAAGTACATGATTATAGTCTTATACACAAAAAGAGGGAGGTGTGTCTTTGAGCTCTAGGAGCTAGCCTAGGAGCTAGAGTTTCCAGGGTCACAGTAGTGACAGAACAGCTAACACCTGAGCCCCCCACTTCTCCACCTGCCCACATCCTCAGTCCTAGTTGGCCTCTGTCCCTCTGAAGGTGCCAGAGAAATGCACCCCCACAGCAGCTAAGCCAAGGCTCTGGTCTTTTCTACAGCAGGCCGCCCACTGGCGATTGCATCCCCACATAGCAATTCCACCCTCTTGCCCACTTCTCAATTGTAAGAACATGCTAGACACTGAGATGTCTTTAAACCAGACAGGCAAGAGCCCAATGCCTAGAAATAGGTCTTTCTGAATAAGAATCCAGAAGGAGCAACCCTGAAAATATTCCAGGGTACCAAAGGCGGATTTTAGAGTAATTCCTCCATATGGGATAATGCTTTGAAGTGCATTACAGTACCTGCTTATCAGATGCAAGGCAGAATAGGAAAAAGAAAGTTGAGGTTAATGAAAAGAAGGGAAAACAAGAATTTGGTAGATGAAATCACCCAGGATAAATGTTGTACTTAAATAACTAAATTGAGGAAGAATTTAACTTGCTTCCTTCTGTAAGTTGTATGCCATATCTGCGGTTCACTTGTCTAAGGAGCCATACTAACTTTTATGGAGAGAAAATATTTAAAGCTTCTGATATACATACTGGAATCTCCTTTCATTAATGTTAGCTATCAGTATGTTCCAATAAATAAGTTTGTTGTTTTATTAAAATCACACTTTGATCCATAGGAATTTTAGATGGTATATATAAATATAGACAATCCAATAAAAAAATTAAAAACAGACATGTAAGGAAAATATGACACAGGGAAGATGAGAATAGGAAAGATGAACAGGTATTTGTACATTTACATTTGTGTAATTCAAGTATCTATCTTCATCAAGACCTTTTTGGAATCAACTCTGAAAGTGATGTAAGCAAACCAGGCAAAAATGAGTCTTTAGCACATTTAAAATAAAAATATATTTTTATATCTTTATATATAGTTCATGAACTTTTTATAGTTCATGAAAAAATATATTTAGGGGGAAGAGATGGCATTGTAATGAGGTAGGGAGACCTAGAAATGCAAGCTATGATATTTTTTTCCCAGTGTACATATTTGTAATGTAAACTTTTTGAGTATTGACCACATTTTATTTCACTGTTAGAAGAAAAATGTGTATGTTTGTGTATGTGTGTGTAGTTTTGATTTCCCTTAGTGCTCTAGTCACTTTTGAAGATTTAATGTAAAAGACATAAATAAAAATAACAATTAAAAAAATCACTTTAGTGACATAGGGATAAACAATTATTTAAATTTCCCCTGGATCTAGTCTAATATTGTGTTATGTACCCTTTGAGTGCAATAAGTTCTAATTCTATTAGAAAGAGAAATTAAAAGATAGTTCAGAAGATCAATGAAACCAAAAGCTGGTTCTTTGGGGAAAAAAAATAGACAAACCTTTAGCTAGGCTCACAAAGAAGAAGGGAGAAATTCAAATAAATAGGATCATAAATGAAAGAAGAAAAATTATAACAAACACAGCGGAAATCCAGAGGATAATTAAAGATTACTATGAACATTTATATGCAAACAAGTTCAGCAATCTAGATGAGATGGACAAATTCTTAGAATTATAAAATCACCAAGAGCTGAATAAAGAAGAAATAGAAAACTTGAACAAACCAATTATAAGCAAGGAGGAACAAACAATAGGCACTGGGACACGGAATGTACCAAATGGTGTTGGGAAAACTGGACTGCTCATGCAAAAGAATGAAACTTGATTAATATGTCACACCAAACACAAAAATCAACTCAAAATTGATAAAAAGCCTTGGCTGTAAGACTTGAAACCATAAAATATATAGAAAGAAACAGGCAAAATAGTCCATGACAAACTTCAGAAAAATCTCTAGAAGCAAGGAAAACAAAGGAGAATATAACCAGTTGGGAATATATCAAACTAAAAAGCTTCTGTACAGCAAAAGAGACAGCAACCAAAACAAAGAGACAATCTACTGAATGGGAGGTGACTGATATAAAAAATCACAAAGAGGTCCTATAGCTCAATGAAAACAAATGAAACAACCCAATCAAAAAATGTGCAGAAGAGCTAAACAGACACTTTTCTAAAGAAAAAATACAAATAGCCAACATGCATATGAAAAAATGTTTCACATCACTTATTATCAGGGAAATGCAAATCAAACCCAAAATGAGGTACCACTTTATACTTGTGAAAATGGCCCATATTTAAAAAACAAACAAAACTAGAACAATAGTGCTGGCAGGATGTGGTGAAAAAGGAACCCTCTTTCACTGCCAGTGGGAATGTAAACTGGTCTAGTCGCTATAGAAAGCTGTGTGGAGTTTCCTTAAAACACTAGAAATTAATCAGCCACACAACCCAGCTATTCTACTCCTAAGAATTTATCCAAAGAACACAAAAACACTAATTTGAAATGAAATCTGCATTCCTATGTTTATTGCAGTACTATTTACAATAGCTAAGATATGGAAGAAACCTAAGTGCCCCAAAACAGATGAATGGATGAAGATGTGGTATACACACACACACACACACACACACACACACACACACACACACACACACACATCGGAATATTACTCAGTGATGAAAAAAGATAAACTCATGCTATTTGCAGCAACGTGGATGGAAGCAGAAGGGATTATATGAAGTGAAATAAGCCATAAGAAGAAAGATAAACACCAGATGGTGTCACTTACATGTAGAATATAGGAAAACCAAACAAAAGATCAGACAAAGATAAACTTTAAAACCAACTCTTGGAAGCTGACCATTGAACTGAAGCATCCAGAGTGCAAAGGGGGAGGAGACACAATGGACTCTGGTGAGGGACTATGGGTGCTTTGGTGGTAGGTGTGATATGATGACTACACCTGAGGAAGGAAATCCTATACTTCCAATATATTAACAAGGGTATAAAAATTCATTAAAAATTAATTAATTAAATAAAATTTAAAAAATTAAGATTCCTTGGTAATTTCACTCCCTAGTAAGCCCTTGCCAATTGTTAGTCAAATTTGTACCGGAAGCATTAATTGTGACCAACTGAACACATTGTTCTGTTAGTAGAGTGTTAACAGATTGTTGTTCTTCGTTTTGGCTTTGTTTATTCAGTTATTCAGCAACTATTTATTAAGTGACAATATATGAGGCGAGACGCTAGGCCCCTGGGGAGTATAAAGAAAAAACAATTGTCTATACAGATGTTTAAATGCTGGAAAGACAACATAGAACAGATCTTACTTTCTTTTGAAATCTATTAGAATTGTAAAGGTTGAAATCTTAGCATGCCAGGTCTTTTCTCCTTAAGATCTGATTGTGTGTGTGTGTTGGGGGTGGGGGGCGGTTGCGGTGTGTGTCTGTTTTTCTGTCCACCATTTTGCCTTGCTGAAGTTGAAGTTGCTAAAATTCTTTCATAAATACTAACCTTCCTCTGTTCCTGTCCAGAATGTATGACATAAGGATGTGGGCCGTGACAGCTATCTGTCCCTAAAAGGATACAAGCATATTTTTTTTTCATAAGACACCCGAGGAGATATAAAGCCATTGATAGATCAGTGAGAAAAATCCCAGGATTACCTACAGCCAGGCAGCCTACTGTCAGTGACTGAACAACTTCAATTTTTGAAAAACAACCATTCTGAAGTTTGTGCTCTCACTTAAGGAATATTGAAAGTTCCTTGGCTGTCCAGACAGGAGAAAGTTTTTGAAAGCTTTTACTGTAGTGTTTTCATAATTACTTTAAGACCTTTGCTCAGAAGATGCAAGAGCTGAAGAGGGTTTTCCTGCTGGGTGGTGGATTCTTCCTGAACTTCCTCTTGGAAACTGATAAATCACATGTTATAAATCTGCTCTTGTATCTTTGTTTCTCACAAGCGCAGAAGGATACATATTCAATTAAGGAGTGTTTATGGCCTAAATAAAGACAAAGTAATGCAAACATGAATTTAAATGCCACTTATCTAGTGAGCCTGATGCTTTCAGTCCATTAAGCTGTACATCTAGCTTTTGCCTGCACAGTTAATAGCTCTCCTGCTGGAAATCTCCCCACAGGGCTATGTGGCTCATCTCAGTCCCTTCAGGCCTCTTTGCCACTGCCACCCTATTAGGGAGGAGCCTCTGATTAACTGGTGTAAATCAGCAACATGATCCCTCATGTACACGTACATACATGCATTCATGCATACGTGCACATACACAGCATGTTAATATTTAATGTTCCATCCATTTTACCATCATTGGACATTATAGGTCTCATTGTTTGTTCATTGCCTCTTCCCTCCTGTTAGAATAAAGCACCATAAGACAAGATTTTTTTCTCATTTGTTTTCCATTATAACACCAGTGTATAGAATATTTGATACTCAAAAATATTCAGTGAATGAATTATGATCTTTATAATGAAGGAATTGCTTCTCAATAACTCATCAATTTATAAGGACAAAGATACTGTCTGTCCATGATGTCTTTTGAAATCTACTAGAATTGTAAATGTTGAAAGCCTAGCATGTTAGGTCTTTTTTTCTTAAGATCTGATTGTATGTTGGGGGGAGGGGAATGTTGGGTGATGTTCAGAAAGTAAGATTCTGAGCAGTTAGCAGACCTGAGTATTTGTTTTCTAGTTATGGCTACTAGTTAAGAAAAATGCCAGCAATGTAGACACAAAGAAGTTCTCAGAACACACTGAGGATGCTGTGCATCTTAATATAAGATTGAAAATCCATATGGCTTAGTACCAAATCCTGATCCCAGTGTTAAGGCATCTAGATGATGTTGTCTTTAGAGCAAGTTGCATCTGACAATGTGTTCAGGAGCAGTAGTGACATAGAGTGGGAAGGCAAGGATGTCTAATAGAGCAAATTTCAACACATTTGAAGTTGTGATTTGAATTCACAGATCAAATTCTGTCAGATTCAATGGTGTTCTGAAAATAGTCCCTGACTTCCAGGCGATAGGAGAGGAAGATCACCGTAATTAGTGTTCTCCCTAAGTCTTCCCCTCCCACTGACTCCCAGGCTAGTTGGGGAACAAAGGCAGGGGAGGATTAAATCTACTGCTTTCTGTAAATGTGGTCTCAAAGAAATACATGGATCCAGGGATCAGGAGAAAATGGATTCTCCAGTGGCAGACACACATCTAGTTAGTGGGCTGAACTGGGAATTAAGAGACAGTGCACACTTATGCCTTCTTCACTCCACAACCAGCAATTCCCAAGTGGTAGATTGCAGATTGCATGTACATAGTACTGGAAGTCATTTGAAGAGCTTTCTTAGCTCTTCTATAAAATGCTACTTTTAAAAGCTAATGCATTGTCTCTCTCGGTAATGTTGGTAAATTTGAGAGTCTGTAATTTCTCTATTCCTTGGCAGCTCACTCTTGAACAGGGAAATTTTACCTGGATGTCAGTGAATGAAACTTAGGCGTTTATGACCCTCATAAAATGCTAAGAAAATTTTTGAGATATGCATAAATATGGCATTTTTTCCCAGAGATCCTTACTTTTCATAAAATTATTGTGAGGTCATGAAATCTAGGAGAGATTTCTCTAGCGAATACATATATTGATATTCATTTTAATGTTTTGAACATTATAATAAAAAATATAAACCCAAATTTTACAGTGTGAGATTTCAAGAAAGACTTTTTTAAAAAGAATTCCATTTGTGACTTAATACATGCAATGTATTTCCATGAATCTATTTTTTTCTTGTGTCCCATCACATAAAAGAAGTTGATGAAGAAACGTTTTCTCTAAGCAAGCATAAGTGACAAATGGGAAAGTCTGTCACCTACACTACAGGATCTTTTGCTCCCTGTAAATCAAAAAAAAGTGTAAGAAGTAGATTGTGCACATAAACATGTGAAGGGGCATTTGAACAGGGAAAGAAATTCAGAAAGAAATTCAGAAAGAAGTAAACTGAGAAGAAAAGAGTTTTTTTGTTTTTGTTTTTTTTTTATTTTAAATCTCACCTCTTAACTCTCCTCACTCCTTTTCTCTTTTGATTAACCTCTGCTCTTTCTTGGACAGATAAATGTTAGTTTACTTTTTAAAAGTATCTTTTCTGCCTTCAGGTTCTCCTGTGATGACTTTCTCCATAAATCAGTATCAAAATCTGCACCCAAAGATACTAGATCTCTTTTATGCCCCAAATGTTGTGGGACAAAACCCTTGTGTGCTGTCACTCATCGAGTATGACATGTGTACATATTAGTCCGTGCAAAGAGCAGAAATATGCCTGGATATCTACTTAGGGCTTATGGTTTGCTGGAAAAGACAAGAAAATATTCAAAGTAATAGCAAATGATAAACTGGGACTAGAGTAACTTGCTTCTAGCAATATATTTTAAAAAGTCCAATAGAAAAATGAGCAGAGAAACAGTTAACAGAAAAGGAATTACAAAAGTGTTTTAAACATGAGAGAAAGATGCTCAACTTTTCTCATAATAAAAGCAATGCAAATTAAAACAACACTGATTAATCACTGTCTACTTATCAGGTAGGGAAACTAAAAAAAAATATGGTAAAGTGTTCCTGGTGAGGCTGTGGGCAAACAGGTTATATCACACACTGTCTTAGGAGTGTAAATTGGAACCAACTCTGATGAGGGTTGTTGACAACCTCTATTAAAATTCCTAATGCATTTACTCTTTGATCTAGTTATTCTATTCCTGGATATTTATTCTGCAGGTATATATGCACAAGATGCAAATTATGTTTAAAAAACTTTTGAACTCAGCATTGTTTTTAATAGCAGCACATAAAATCTGAAAACAATCCAAAAAGCTAACAATGGAAAACTAGTTGGATAAGTTATGTCTATCTATACAATGAAATACCTTACAGCCTAAACAAACACTGACAATGTGTTCTGCATATTTACATCTGATAATGTTAACTGGAAATCTTAATAGAAAAAAGGTTCTGCTGAAGGTTTACAGTGTGTTCTATTTATGTAGACAATTAGGGAGAAAAAGTAAGAATATATAGTTGTAGACGCTTTTCTATAAACAAAAATACTCTGAAAGAATGGAAAAGAAAGTAGTCACAGTGGTTATGATACAGGGCAGCAAGGGGCACTAAAACTGGCCAAGGACACTGCCCAAATAATTTACCAGTCACTGTTTGAGTTTTTCAGCCTCATACACAATTGCAAGACTACTCAGGCTCAGAGAACAATAATGGGATTTACTTAACAAACCAGGAAAAAGAAAGTGTTACTGAGGCCACAAATGGCCATTTACCTCACCTGAAGCAGGGTCCAGTGTTTCAAAGTCCTGTACACAAAAGCTCCCAAGACGGCGTCTTGAGCTCCACAGAGGACACGGAGCTCCTCTCCTATACAAAAGGCCACACTCCCAAGATGGTGTCTTCCCGCCACTGAAGACCCGAGCACCGAGCAGCCAGACTCTAAGCCGGATTCCAACTCACAAAGATAACAGAAGACACAACAGGAGATGCCCACCAGAGCTCACCTGCCAGCACAGCACCAGGCAAATGACATTCAAAACAGCAGCGGCAGCAGCCAACGACCTGACGACCTGACAAACAGTCACACTCAGGCAACTCTGCACGGCGCTAGGCTCCGGTCTTCTCCTTCTCTTTCAGGCTGTAACAGCAGCAAAGCTGGGAACAATTTCAATCACTCAGCTACCTGCAATGCCTCCGAACTTTTCTTTTCCGTAGTTGGCTACTGGAAGCCTCCCCACATCCTTCAGAGGCCCACAACAGTCCTCTGAAAAATGGACATGGTATGGGCAGAAATGACCAACCCTGAAAGAAATCACTGAAGATCCAAAAATGCTAAACTCCTGAATGCTCAATCCTGGAAGCTGCTTCTGCAGTCCCTTATTTTTCTTATCAGAGTTCCTATCCCTACCGATACTTTGTTCTGATTTCACCTGGGGCTGTCCATCCTCACCAGCAACCCCCTCCAGGGTGCATCAGCACTCTGTTACAATTATCTGAGTGGTAAAAATGGAGGTGGTGACAATTGGGTGGATAAGGGACAAAGGTTGAAGGGGGTTTGTCATAATTCACCCTCTTACATTTGAGGAGATGTCAAACCCTATAACCATATTTTCTATACAGAATTTTCAAAATTTAAAAATGTATTAATGTTATAAAAGAAAAACCTCAGGATTATGTATTCTAATATGTTAACTAATATGTTACCTAAGAAATACTTCTTAACTTAGAATGGGTTCTTCATACCCATTGTCACCCTCTCTGTCCACTGACCATTTTCTTCCTCTTCCAGAGGGAATAGACCAAGGCTAGAATAGGCCTTGTAATCTTACATCACAACCTGGTTAATGAGATGTGATTAGATACACATATATTTTAGTTACCAGCCAAATTCACAGAACTCTGACCCATGAGAGTTGTCCTAAGTGTAAGATTTTCCTCTCTAGTCATTGTCTGAATCACTACATATGCTGATTTTTGCAGACTTGAGAGTGTGTGTTTTTGTTCTTCTCAATTTGAGCATATGCAGTTCCATTAATATATGCAGTTACAACACTCACAGCCCCACCATACAATTCAATAACATAGCTGTAATAATAGGCCATCAATTTAGCTTGACTGCCCATGTTTTATACTTTTGAATTTTTTTCTTTTTTATAGCATAAGAATTTAAAATCATTTTGCCTTCTTTGTGTTTAAGATCAACTTGATCTGCACACAAATCTAAGACTAGATGTTTTCTACATATGTTTGGCTCTCCAGGAGATGAGCTTTCAAGCCTATATCTACCAAAATCATGAAATGAAAAGGATGGTCCACAGAAGGAAAGAGGGTAAAAAGGAATTAGCTTTGTGAGAGCATTTTTCCTCTTGTTTTGGAAACCACCATGAGTGAGAACAATAATTCCACCATGTAATTTGCCAATATAGACCCGGGAGCATCTTGGAAAGGATCTGTTCCTCTGGTCTATACAGATCTTTTCCAACCAGGCCAAATTTTTCCACAGATATCTAGTTGTCTGCTAACCACAATCAAACTTTTCTATAAAGCACAATAAAATGGACAGTGTTGCCCAGTGGAAATGATCTCTACCACATGGTCTAGCCTTGTTCCAAATGTTTTAGTGTCACTGACTTGGTATTTCGAATCTCAAAAATCTGGGAAATCTAAAAATGAAGTTACAAATTAAATGATAGGTCTCTACTCCAGAATTTTGGCGATTCCATTCCAATCCTACCCCCACTCAAGTGAATGGTCTGTGGGCAACATCTGCAGTGACTAAAAGCTAGTCTATATTCGCATCCCTGTGAATTTGCTTGCCTAACCATTTACACATAGAAACAGCTTTACTCGCTGTCTTACTTTGAAAGGAACACTTTGCACTTGTTAATGAGGCAGAAAATTCATCACACATTTTCAAGTAATCACACATTCTTTTTAGCACTTGCTTTTTTCAAGACTACATTCTTGAAATGATGTGTTTTCCTAAAAAACTGTGTCAGTTTAATTTTTAAATCTTTAAATGATTTTTATATTAATGAAGTCCATAATTTAATGAAGCCCTGTAAACCCAATTGATCTTTGTAGGACTGAATCTTGAAAATCAAGAGGATTTTCTTAAACAAAATTATTTTAGATTGTCAATTACTTATTTAAGTATATTAATCATCGAGTACTTTTGAGTATAAATCTCATAGACAAACATGATTTTTCAGTCTCACCTCAATAGAATATATATATTCTCTCTCTCTTTCTTTCTTTCTCTCTCTCTCTCTCTCTCTCTCTCTCTCTATATATATATATATATATATACTCTTTATATATTTATTATATATTTATATATGTTTTTATATGGTTATCTATTTATATAGTAAAAGAGACTATATTCTGCACATAAAGTAGAACATATAATATGGTTATTTATGGTTATTTACTTAATATGTAAAGTATACTGTATTATACCCATGAAATAGAAAATATAATATATAACAATAGATAAAGCATTCATTAATAAAGTTGAAAGAAATTTCTCATTTATTTGTTCCTAGATATTTAAAGTTTGGATTCTGAAAACTATCATAAAAAAATTCTTATCTTTATTCACCTTCCTCTACCTTTTTTGAACAATAGTTATTGCTTTTCCCAATATATTTCAAATATGAAAATATTTTCCCACCAAAAATTTCAGACTGTTACATAGTAGCATTGTTTTTTAAATAGATAATAAAAATCTTAGAGATTAAAGAAACAGACAGGAGAGTGGTAGTTACTTGGCCAAGGAAGAGTGGAGTATCAAGCCCATCAACCCCCACTCCAAAGCCAGGCATAAATGCCCCTAAGACACACTCAGAGTTCTCTGCTGCACCCAGGTTTCTCAGACATCTTCTACAAAAAAGGAATCAGGAAGTAAGACGTTGATTTCAGTGTCTTTACCCTCTACTGACTATTTACACACACTCCATATTGGGTTTTCTGTGGTTGGTTTCTGCCACCAAATACAAGTGCCACTTCTCTCCACCTCCCTACTCCTTCAAGAGTTTAGTGAAATTTTATATGAAGACTAATTTGTTCCTAGTGAAGATGGCCAACCAGTTTGAATCACTGTTCTAACTATACAAATCTTTGTATCATGCCAATGTTTAGGAAAAAAAAAAAACTTTGCAAGTAATATCTTTTCTCTGAGAGCATTTGATAACATGGAATCTACTGATTGCATAAATCAGCAAAAGAAGGAAGATTTCAACTTTCTGTTTGCCTCAAGACTAGAAAATATAGGGATTGAGGTGGGCCACATATTTGTTTGCAACTGTGAGCAAAAAAAATCTATAGGAGCAGTTATTTTTTTCATGTAAAGAATGCATCTGTGTATTACAGATTTTCTTTCCTGTGTGATTGAAACGAATAAGTTATGTTTTTCAAAAGAATCCTTATGTCTTGGAAGTACATCCTGAAGTAGTTATAAATGAGAAGTATATGATGTCTGGACTTGCTTTAGAAATAATCTGTCAAAGTGGGAGGGGGTGTGTATGCATAAAACAAAATTGACAGGTTGATAATAATTGAAGCTGGAACATGGGGCTTATTATATTCTTCTATCTTGTGTATGTTTAAAATTTTCCACCAAAATAAAGTCTTAATGTACCTATGCAGGAAAGAATTTATCTTCAAAAACATTCCTTCAATGATACTATTGATACATTATACTATTTAAAAAAATAACTACATTTTATACTGAGTATGTGTTCATCATCCTTTTAGGGCAAGATTTCTCCATTTCAGCCACTATTGACATTGAGTTGGATAAAACTGTGTTGTGGGGCCCTGTCCTGTGGAATGTAGGATGCTTAGCGGCAACCTTGGTCTCTATCCACTGGATACCAGTTGCACACAAGTAATACAACCCCACTCCACTTGTGACAACCAAAAGTATCTCCAAACATTGCTAAATGTCCCAAGGGGGATGGGCACCCCAGATCTGAACCATCACATTGAACTGTGAACAACTTCAGGGTTTTCAACTCTGTATTCCTGGTGACTAAAATAAGGGTTGGTACACAGTAAGTGTTTAATAAATATTTGGTGAATGAGTAAGTTGAAAACCTCACCAAGAGCTGTAGGTAAAGCAAAGGAAAAGGAAATCAAATGAAAATAAAGAAATCAGAACTAAGAGATAGCAAAGTTTGGATAACAGGGCATAGAATTTTTTCTTGAGGAGTTGTATTGTTTAAGAAATCTTTCTTACCAATGTGGTTTATTGTTATGAGTAAAACTTATCAATCAAATTTGTTTACTACAATTTAAAATTATATAAAGTGTTGATTTTATATCAAATTTTTGTATTTTTATAAAATGTATATATCAGTGATATTTTAGTAGAATATTATTGCTTTCAACTATTCACATTTGAATTGCATCCAACCTGCATGGTCTGTAACATATTAAAATATCATAGTATTCACTTATCCAACAATCTAAACTATCTAACATAGCATGGAAAATGTCTGAATAAGCAAAAAAGGCCTTTAGGCAGTAGGAAAAAGAAATACAAAGACCATGAATTTATCTCTTCAAGAACGTTGGCTACCTCCTCACTCAGAACCAAGTTACTCTTATCTTACCTATAAGTTTAACAAGGTTAGTTAGATACTTCCTTCTTTTAGAAAGTCAAATTAAAAAAGAAAATATCAGAAACAGGAAAAGTCAATATACATATTCAACAAAAATAAGATTAGCAGAAACAATGAAAATCAAACCTAGTGCGTTACGTAGGTATTGAATACATCTTCATATGCTTTAAATGTTATAGAGCATTTGTGTTATTTCCAGTTTGCGGATATTACAAATAAAGCTTCAATGAACATAAATGCCCATCAAAAATAAACAAGTAGAATATTATTAGAATTACAAGTAGAATAAACAAGTAGAATATTATTATTCATACATTGGGGCACCAGTAAGCAATTTTAAAAATGAACTAGTGATATATGCAAAAATATGGATGAATATCAATGGCTAAGTGACAGAAACCAGATCCTCCTCCCCTAAAGAATAGATTATTTGTGATTCCATTTTCATAAACTTCTAGAAAACTGCAAACTAATTTACAGTGATATAAAGTAGGTTAGTGGTTGCCCGAGGCAGGAAAGGTTGGATAGGCAAGAAGGGTTAGTAAGGGAGAGAGAGATTACCAAAGAACAAGAGTAAACTTGAGCATGAGTATGTCATCATCTTCTTTTTTATTTCCTATGCAAAACTAAACAAATTTTAAAAAATCTTTTTTAAAAAAAGAATATGTCATTATCTTTTTTTGCTGTAAACAATTTTTTATTATTATTTTATTTTATTTTTATTCATATCTTTTACATTATTGTGTATTCCCCGTAGATTACCCACCACCAATTCACCCGTGAACCATCACCATAGTCCCTTGTGCTCTTTTCTGCCCCATTTTGAGCCCTTTCCCTCCCCCTCCCTTGCTGAATATCTCTTTCTTATTTGATTCTCCTATATTCCTATTATAAGTGAAACCATTTAATATTTTTCTCTTTCTTTCTGGCTTATTTCGCTGAGCATGATCCCTTCTAGCTCCATCCATATTGCTGCAAATTGCATGTGTTTATCTTTTTTGAATGCTGAATAGTATTCCATTGAGGATATGTACCACATCTTCTTAATCCAGTTGTCTATTTTTGGGCATCTGGGGCGTTTCCATATCTTAGCTATTGTGAATAATGCTGTAATAAACATACGGTGCATGTATCTTTTTGGATTAATGTTTTTGTGTCCTTTGGGTAGATTCCCAGAAGTGGTATTACTGGGTCATATGGAAGCTCCATTTTTTGCAATTTGAGGAACCGCCATACAGCTTTCCACAGTGGTTGGACCAGTCTGTATTCCCACCAGCAGTGTAGGAGGGTTCCTTTTTCTCGACACCCTCGTCAAAATTTGTTGTTCCCTGTTTTTTTAATACGTGCCATTCTTGCTGGTGTAAGGTGGTATCTCATTGTGGTTTTTATTTGCATTTCCATGATTATGAGGGATGTTGACCATTTTTTCATGTTCCTGTTGGCCATTTGCTCTTCTTTGGAGAAGTGGCTTTTAAGTTCTTCTGCCCATTTTTTGACTGTATTTTTTGCTTTGTTTTTGTTGAGTCATGTGAGTTCTTTGTAGATTTTTGTGATCAGTCCCGTGTCTATTGTATGGAGCAAAAATTTTTTCCCAGTCAGTAGGCTGTTTCTTTGTTTTGGTTAAAGTCTCTTTTGCTGTACAGAAGCATTTTAGTTTGATGTAATCCCAGCTGCTTATCTTTTCCTTCACTATCTTTGCTTTGGGGGATGTGTCCTTAAAAATGTTACTAAGATGTATGTCATGTATTGTTTTGCCTATGTTTTCTTCTATAAATTTTATGGTTTCAGGTCTTATGTCCAAGTCTCTAATCCATTTTGAATTGGTTCTCATGCATGGTGTGAGGTAGTAGTCTAGCTTCATTTTTCTGCATGTAGTAGTCCAGTTTTCCCAGCACCATTTGTTGAACAAACTGTCCTTGTTGCATTGTATATTCTTTGCATCTTTATCAAAGATTAATTGTCCATATATAAGTGGGTTGATTTCTGGGTTCTCTATTCAATTCCATTGATCTGTGTGTCTATTTTTGTTCCAGTACCACGCAGTTTTAATTATTATGGCTTTGTAGTATAGTTTGAAGTCTGGGAGGGTGATACTTCCATTCTCCCTTTTGGTCAGGAGAGCTTTGCCTATTCAAGGTTTTTTTGATTCCATATGAACTTCATCAGTATTCATTCAATCTCTTTGAAGAATGTCATTGAGGTTTTTATTAGAATAGCACTGAATCTGTAAATTGCTTTAGGCAGTTATGCCATTTTCTTAATTGTGGTGATAGTTTCAAGAGGATGTACATATCTCAAAATTTATCAGATTGTATACTTAATTCAGTGTGCAGTATATCAATAAAAAAAGCTTTTAAAACTACTTTTACTTGTGTGCAAGGTCTGTAATTTTTAATTCAAATTAACAATCAGAGATAGTACAAATTTCAAATCTTTGAGTTTCACAATACATAAGGGACTTTATTAGGTAAATGCTTTAAAGTATTCAACATTAAATTTAATTTACTGCACTTAAATATTTGCAAACAAATTATTAGCAATTCTTAATATTTCAAATCAACCATCTGAAAGACAGAGGCTTGCTCTCATATAATTCTTCTGAGATGACCACAAAGACTATGACTTGAGTCCAGTTCTCTTACCAACAACAGCTACATCATCACTGTTGAACTCAAGATGCAGGAACTACAAGGTTGAGAGGTGCAGCCTCTTCCTGATTCTGCCAGTAATACCCACCAAGTTCTCCTGCACTTGCAATGGGCACACAACCAAGAGGACCGCAAGCACTTAACAGGATGCCCATTCATGTGTCTTTACTTGATCTTAAGTTGTACTATGGGTCCCTCAATGGGGACACTTCAACTGCAGCTTCCTCATCAATTTCCTTCTTGGTTCTATGGTCATAAACAGGGGTTTGTCTCCCCATTTGAAAGTCTTGTTCTTTGTCATCTGGAATATCAGATAACTTGGTTTTAGTTTTCAATATGGCCAGCACATCAGCAGAAGCACTCACTCTGGGGACAAACTGGGAGATAAGTTTTTGGCAGCAAATGCAACAATGAGAGTTCTAGAAAAAAATTATAGAATAATATTTTCTAGGTTATTAATAGACAAAGATTTCTTAATCAGGACACAAAAAGTAATAGCCATAATGGAACAGATGGGTAAACTTATCTTTATTAAAATGAAGGACTTCTGTTAAGCAAAGACAACATTGCAAGTAAGGAGATACTTGCAATCCATATGTCTGATGATGTACTCATTTAGAACAGTCAAAGAATTCCTACAAAACAACAACAAAACATAACCCAATTTTATTTTATTCTCTAACAAAGTGAGAAAAAATATGCAGTAAAATATCCAAATAGAAAATAAGTATTGAAGAGATGTTGAATGGCTTATGTACAGTTATTGGTACAGCACAAATTGAAACCACAGTAAGATAACACAATACATTCATCAGAATGACTAAGATTAAAAGGACTGGCAATAGCAAGTGATGGAGAGGATGTGAAACAACTGAAACTTTCATGTACCACTAGGAGGATCTAAATGGGGGCAATAACTTTGGAAAACTGACATTCTCCAAAAATTGAATGTACATATACTTAGTGACCCAGCATTTCCATGTGTATGCATAAAACACAAGAGAATGAGCTCCTAGACCCATAGAAAGTATACAAGAATGTCCGTAGCTGCTTTTTTCACAACACCCTGGGATGGGAAAAGTAAAATGGCTATCAGAAGAACAGATAAATAAATAATAGAATCTTAAAGAATGGTAAAGAATGGAGCATTGCATAAAGGTCAGAAAGAAAACTATTGATAAATGTATCCAAATGAATGACTCTGGAAGGCATTATAGTAAAATGAATCAGATTTGAAAAAGGTACATGCTCTATGAGGTATTTAATACAAAGGTTAAGGAAAGGCAACAGTAATATATAGTGATAAAAAAATGAATAGGGGCTAAATTTTGCAGGTAGTGGAAGCACTGACTGGAATGAGACATGAGAGAACATTCACGTGTACAAATAACTTTCTGTGTATTCATCTGATTGGTTAATAAATGAGAATATACATATTAAAAAATTCACCAAAGTGTACACTTAAGATTTGTGGCATCGTATTGTTTGTAAGTTATTGTTTGTAAGTTATTGAAGTTATTTTTCAAATAAAGGTGGAGGAAAAGTCAAAGCAATGCGGTCCCGTGATAGTTGCTAAACAAAGCTCCTATCTTAATGTCTGAGCAGTATTCACCTAAAAACAAAACACCTTAGAAAGCTGAGCATCGCACTCAGTAGAAAGCATTCCTACTTAATTGCCTCCATGTGTGAGAACACACTGCTAATTAGGTTCATAGCGAGAAATGAAAAAAAGAACAGGTTTGATTTTTGATCTTCTCAATCCTGTAACTGGTGGTTTTGCCTTTCACATCTGTGTTTTGCTTCTCACTCAGTTATTTTGCTCTTGATTGAAAATATAGAATCCAACTTAAACTGGGATAAACAGCAAAGAAGTCTACAGATTCCCTAAAGGAAAGTTCTCAAATATTGCTTCTTGGTTGACCAACTTCTCGGTTTTAGCACTGAGGATGTCCACTGTTCCATACTGCTATCAACTATCCACAGTGTGGGATGCAATTTGTGGAGGTGAGATCATTGTTAACTGAGGCTACATTCTTTGTCATTCTTCAGGAAGATTTGCTTTTGGAAGACGTCCCAGAATAGTGTGGAAGAATTTCCCCAGAACTTCCAGCAAACAGCTTCCTGTATCTGATTCATCCATATTTTGGCACTTTTTCATGTAACCATATCACTGGCTGGAGCACTGAGATGACAAAGATTTATTGACCCTGAGTGCTGATCCTACGGGCTGATAATGGGGTGGATGTTGGGTGAAATAATCAGAGTCCTGTTTGGAAAGAGGAGGGGGACCTAAAAAGTGATGTTAGATTCACTATCAATGATATTTCATATAATTTCCTTAGCAGGACTGAAAGCATCTAGATGGCAAGCATTGTGTTTATCTCTAGAACATGTTCTCTCTGGGGCCATGCAAGACAGATGAAACATGGAGGTGTATAGGACTCCAGAGTTGTACACATCAGAGGAATAGTGGTTGAGGCCACTACTAAATTTAGAATTTAAACAGTGTTTTTTGCCCCAATGTACAAGTCTTACACAATATTTTGTAAGTTATTCCTAAATATTTTATTCTTTATATGCTATTGTGAATAGAATTGTTGTTTTTTTTATTAAAGATTTATTCATTTATGCATACAAGCTGGGGTACAGGCCCAAGGTGCGGGGCAGCGAGAGGGTTCACCAGAGACAGAATGAGGAGCAGAACAGGAAGAGCGACGGAAATACACTGCTGAGGGGTGCAGTGGGCAAGCAGGAGAGGTCTGCAGTGCCATGTGGGACTCTCCCCAGCTGGGTGTCGAACTCGCATCGCTGCTGTTGACAGCTCCACAGCACAGCGCTTAACCGCTGCGCCACCAGGGAGACCCCTGGAATTGTTTCCTTAATTTCATTTGCTAATTTCATTTCTATTTCTGTAGAAATAGAATCGATTTCTGTATATTTATCTTGTGTCCTCTACAGGTAACATATATACATTTCTTGAAAGTCCTTAAATCTTGCATTTAAAGTACAGGCATTATACTGAATAAAATTTACGTGATTGAACATTCAGTTGTGGTTTTAAAGAAAATGAACAGGACTGTTATAATAACTGAAAATACTAGAGGTTTATATAATTAGACTGATTAAGTGAGACTCCTTCTGAGAAAAGGGAGTGGTGATGTTCAACAGAACACAGCCACCGGCTGTAATTGAGAAATAATGCCATTCAGTAGTGATACTCCATAGAGTTAAAACGACTCACTAAGTCAGTAACTATGGTGATAGGAGATAATGTGGGCTATTACTGCACTACCCTGACATTTACTTTGTCAGAACAGTCTCACAAACAAAAAGCCATTTGTTTCCCTTTAAAAAATACTGTTCCTTTTTCAAATGTTTGTTGAATTTTCATCTATCATCATCAATAAGCACCCACATCCCAGGATCTTTGTGTTTAGCTTTTTTCTCTCTTATTTACATCTTAAGGCACCTTGAGAATGAATAGAGCATCTCTGCTGTCTCTTAGCCACATTGCAAATGCTGAGACTCTGATGGATAAGAATTCTCAGCTACCAATTATCAAGAGAAGTGTCAGCTATCAGTCAAGAAAAGACTGTTCTTCTGGTGCAGAACTTCTGAGAACATAACAACTGTTAGAAATTTTCCTAGTTGCTGACATGGGCAAGTCCTTCTCTTGCAGTGGTAGAACACATTTTTGTTTCTTGTGGAGATCTTGTGACAGTAGCAAATCTGACGAACACTTAGCACCTATGCTGTGACCTCTAGAGTTGATAAGAAAGACTTCGAGATCAAAGTAGGAGATGTTAGTCTTTGAGCTTTTATACCTGAAATGCAAGGAAAGCAGACCAGATGGTAAGAAATGGGCCACAATGGGCCACATTAATTTTCTCATTGACAGGATGATTCATTTACGAAGATATTTATTAGGTGCCAACAGACCTTAATCTAAGAAAATCCTAAGTGAAACTAGCCAACATTATTTAAGACAATCCCTTTTTCTTAGTCTCCTAGTGTGAGCTGCTGTCATGTAAATAATCTAGATTCACCTGAGATGATTACAAATAATCACCCTTTACATTCTATAAAAATAGTGTTTGTTGAGTGACTGTGTTCCTTGCATTTGTTTTATTGCTTTTATACATGATCCTCTGCTTAATGAAATTTGCAACCATGAAAAAATTCACTTACCCCTCAAGTCAATTCAGTAAATTTGTGTTCCTTCAACAGACAACTAAAGCATCATTCATATATACACATTCCACATTTTTTCCTAATTGTTTTACGTTTTCTCAAATTGCCATAAATGCACATAAAATGAAACTCACAATCACAATTCTGTTCTTTCTATTTTTCTACTGAAGGACTAGAGAAGAAAATTCCTTATCTGTCATCTAAAATCCATTAGCAAGTCCTTTGGAAAAATTTTGAAACTAAGATGTCAAAGATCAATTACACAAGAATGAGCTGACATTTGCTTCTGCCAGAAGCAAAACACAGAGATAAAGAGAACGGCTTTTCTGAGTGTAGTTTCACAAAATACATTATTTACCTTTTGTAGAGATCTGAGACTTATGAAACTAGTATTAAAACTTCTTAAAAATCAGAATTTTGGCTTTAGGGAATTAGTGAAAGTCCACTTTCCTCTGTTTGGTGTCTCTTTAGCTGCTTTTTCTGAATGTGCTGAAACAAAGAGAATATTTTTCCATACTTCCGGCAGGGTTGAGCAGAAGTAAGGAAAGGGGACAAATCCTTAATCTTCTCCCAATTCTGCCAGAAAAACAAATACTAAAATATCAAAATTGAAAGAAACTTCGAAGTCATGTTGCTCACAGTCCTTTATTTACAGGCAAGGAAACTGAGGCAAAGGTTGAATAGCTTTTATAGCCTTCATTGTCCCTTCTCTCCTGTGTGTCATTTATAGTTGATGTCCACAAGTTTTGTTGGTGGCTGAGACTCGGTACCTCTGCAGCTGAGTGAAGCAAGTGTGGAAATGTATTTTTTTTAACTTTTAATTTCTCACTGAAGTGACACTGCATTATAATTTACATCAGTTTCAGGTGTGCATCATTATAAATCATATCTGTGTATGTTCGCTATTAAAATTTTTTTTCTTTTTTAGATGTTTTAGGTAACAAAGTAGCAGAACACACACAATATTATTGACAATAAGAGTCAGAGAACAAATGATCTTCTTTTCCATGGCCTCTAAGGAATTTCAGGTACATGAAGATAAATTGGCATCCATCCTAAATGCGATTTTCCTCACTCAGAATAATCTACTAGGGTAAGGTGCTCTGTGTTTTACAATTAACTTCAGGATTTGCCAGCTACACACAGATAGACGTGAATTGGCTTGCTTTTTAAAATACCGCTTAGCTAAAGTATAGCCCCTTAAGGCAGCAGCCATTTGCAATCTTAGCATAAAATGAAATTAAGTTTGAGAACTTTTCTGGTGGGTGGGGCCCAAGATGGAGGAATAGGGAGTACTTGCATTTACTTTTTCCAGTGATCACAAAAAATCTATACCTAAATATGGGATAATCTATACAGAAGCAGGCCTGAAACACAGCTGAATAGTAATTCTACAACAAAGGATAAAAAGACAGCACCCTGACAGAGAAGAGAGATATAAAGTCCTTCTCACCAAGGAAGAAACCCCGTCCTAGGGACAAAAAGGGCACTAACTAGAAGACATCTTTAAGGTATGGAATTTTTCCCTGGGGAGAAGGAGAGGGGAGGAGCTGTGCCAAACATCTGCTACCCCAACTCTATCATTCAGCATAGCGGTAAGAAGCTCCAGGAATGTTGCATTTGTGAATCAGAGGGATGTAGGTGCAGGAAAACTGAGGGAAAATTGGATACTAAAAACCAGCCTTTAACAGACCTGCCCTTGGACTCAAAGTGAAAACCTACACTAGAAAGGAGAAACCCAAATTTTGTTACAAAAGGGAATTTCCATGCAGTAGATCTTATCCTTGTTGAAGCAATGAATTTCAATAGCATATAAACTGTGATATAAACTCACAGCTCTTGGATTAGAGCTAGAGGGGAAAAAGATTTTCCCTATATCTGTCATTTTATGCTTCAAAATATTAAATGAAAGACCATCCCTGTTATTGTTGTTCTATATTCAGTAACTGTTCTTTCTGGTAGTAATAGTACAGGTTACAATCGGGGAACTGTGTCCACAGAAATGTGAATGCAAGACTGTGACTACCGGGTCTATAACGTCTTACTGTTGCCATCTTCTGGAGATTCTAGTCTCTACACTACTGCCTGGATAGTTTTAAAACTTAAAATTACCATCAAATAATTAATTTAATTTTTTTAAAAAGTCAATACAGCTACACTTATGGTTCCAGGGATTTTTTTATTGACTTCTTGAATATGAAAGGAAAATCATAAAGGATTGATCATAAAATGGAAAGCATAAACCCTGCTGTGTCTTACAAATGACTGCAGTAGTTAATGAATAAAATTCATTTTTACATAAAAATAGCTCTCTATATTTTCCCTGTTTCCTTTGGTCATTAAATCAGAAGCAGGATTAAGAGCCCACAAAATCGTTTACCAGGTACCCCCAAGCCTATCTCTGCTTCTCTTTCCAAAGTGCAGGAGCTGAAAAAAGTCGCTACCACTTGCCAGTCGCAAGGGGGCGCACATTCTATGCCTGAATGCTGCTTGACTTCTGGCCAACGGTACAGTAATAGTTTTAGGGCGGGACAATAGCTCTTCCACACCAATTTCAAGATGTCAGGTTGCTTGGTCAGTTTCCATTGTCAAAATCACCATCATTGTCGTCGTCATCATCATCATGTCCTCATTATTGGCATCATTGTCGGCAATCATCTGTGGCACTTTCTCTTCCTTTCTATGGCGGATTCAGAGCCCGTTTCGGGAGAGCTCACCATGTAAGCGCATTATGGAATGCTCAATGGGTCAGTTCAGTCCTGCTCCTCTATTTGGTCTCTCTTAAGGAGTGGCAAACAGAGATGTTCTCAGGGGTCCAGCCTGTCTTTGCCAATCTACCTGTAAAAGTATCAATTACTGTACAATTACCGAAGGCAGGTGGAAATCTCATCGTGTGAGGCTGCACAATAGAGAAACCACCCCGAGGGATAAACAGAGAAAATGGTTCCTGATTAATCAAGTGACCTGAATTCCATGGAGATATGTAAGATGGGCCGTCTATGTGCACAGCTTCATTCCATCTCTTCATACAGTCTAATCTCACCTTCTTTCTAAATACACACACACATGCACATGAACACAAGCACACACACACATATACACAAGAACACACACACACATGAACATATACTCCTCTTTCTTCTACCTCAAAGAAAATGTATGAATCCTTGAAGGGCACAAAAGGACTCTTTAAATAGGAAACTGAAATTTTTGAAGACGAGAGAAACAAGAAAGCATAAAATATCATGAGAGTTAATAGACTGGATTAGTAGGAGCAGAGACTGGAAGAAAGACCACGCAGGTCTCTGCATGTCTCTCTGCTACACCATTTAGTTGACCTGTGTTAGAGGGTTCACTCTGTGCCCGCAAAGGCTGGACATTGGGGATAAGGAGACATTGTCACAGCCTCTTAGGCAGCCAGCACCTAATGAAGGTTTGCAAACTTTAGACTTTTTATTCTAAAATGTCTTGCAAACATTTACTAACTGATATCATAACCTGCTAAAATGAAACTAATGTGAAGAACTGAATTCTGGAGGCAATTTTGTTTCCAGAAAGAAAATTAAAATGTGAGAACACATTGGAAAGCAAGATTTACAGGACAAAAATGTTAGGTTGAGAGAAGACAGAATCAAATATGATCTAATATAAAAAAAATTGAAATGACTAGGAGATGGGGTGCTGTAATGGGACTAGCAGAGTCAAAAAACATTTTATGAGGAAGATGGCACATGCCTTTGAAACATGACTTAAAGTGACAGGGAAACCTAGTGTAATTGATCAACAGACCTTTAAACATGAGGGCCTGGGTTTGGCTCAGACTAGAGATAGTTTTGAGGGACAGTCTGTAAAATGGTGAATTAAAGCAGAGGGACATGAAGAGACAGAATAGACGTACCATGATTTAATTGCATGGAGAAGGTAATTTCCATCGAACACCCAAGGTTCATGGAGAATCAGCCATGGAAAGGGTGCCACGACACAAAATAGAGGTCTGACTCTTTCTCTGAGCCATGACTATGAGGCTGGGGACATGAGTGTGAAAAGGCAGAGAGTGTGAGTCCTGGCAAAGAGAGGGCATCTTCACAGTCTAATGTAATGCAAGAAGGAAGATTCTAGATTCTGAGTTCCTCAGGAACTGAAAGTGGTTTTACTTTCTTCTCTTTTTGTCTCATAACCTCGTTCCCAACACATGTCAAGATCGTAGACTGCATGCGCTGAAAACATCTGGTGCCACATAAATGGCCAAGTACCCAGACACATCAAAGTGCCTATTTTTTACATCAAAGGAAACTTTTTTTTAAATTTTGATTTTATTTATTTATTTTTTTAATTTTTGCATACAAGCTGGTGTGCAGGCCAGAGGTGTGAGGCGGTGAGAGGGTTCACCAGATACAGGGTGGGGAGCAGAACAGGCAGATGGACCGAAATACACTGCTGCGGGGAGCAGCGGGCGAGGCAGGAGAGGTCTGTGAATTCTCCCTGGCTGGGCATCCAACTCTCGCCACAGCCACTGACAGTAACACAGCACTGCGCTAACCCATTGCGCCACCAGGGAGGACCCCAAAGGAATCTTTTTTATATTTCTGTTGCAAAATCAGTGCTTTGGGAGTGATTTTCATTTTTGTGCTTGTCTTTCTGAGCTCAATTTGCCTCCATTGCCAGAACCATCCTGCATACGTGACAGTGTGTTTCTTATTTTCCCTGAGAGCCTGCAGTGCCTTTTGGCTCTCCCTCCAGGCCCCATACCGGTCCCATCACTTTTATGACCAGGTCAGGCAGGTACAACCTGCGAGGCCATCCCCTGTGGTCGGTGCTAGCCGAATGCCGGCACCATCTCAGCCTGCACTGCTTCAAACATCACCTGTGTTCTCTCACAGTTGAGCTGTCACCCTGTGGCTGAGCTTTGCCCCCACCCCAACTGATTTTGGAGCAGATCTGTGTTGCTGCTCAGTCTTATGTTCAGTGCAACTGGGCTTTGCTCACCATGCTTCCACCATCTCAAAAGCAGGCTGAGTACAGCCCTCCCCTGGATACTCACTTGTCTCTGAACTGCCTGATGCTGCTTCATTTCAGGAAAGTTGCCATTCTCAATTTAATGGCCCAGATGGATTCTCCCAAATGTACAAATTCTGCATCAGGTTTAATCCTTTTAGGAAAGACTCTGTTACCATAAATGCTGTGATCTCATCTCAGCAAAACATATAATGTACAACTTGTACACACAACTTAACAAATCACTGGTTTATCAAAAAAAATCACTATTCTGCTGTGCAACTTTTACGGAGGAAGCAACAATTTAGCAGAAAGAGGCCAAAAGTAGGGTTTCTAATCCTAAATAATGCAACTAATAAACTCTGTAACTGGCTGTGGGACTTTCCCCATCCCTGTGTCTTCAACTGGAAATAAATGGGGGTGCTAGATTTTTCACTAAAGTGCTTTTAAGTTCTACCATGCTGGGATGTGTACTTTTTTTTAAACCACTACCTACTTATGTAATGAGGGTTAGCAAGTCCCTGTTTGCCATTGGCATTTGAGAGTTTGTAACAGGGTCCCCAGGAAAAGGGTATGTTTCATGTTCCCTGTCCCACCCAGAGGAGTTTGGAGCTGAGCAGGAGATAAGAAGCTGAAGAAGAAGAGAGAAAAAGAGGAGACAGAAGAAGGAAGAAGGATGTGGCACATGGAGAAGAGGCCCAAGGAGCAGAGAGACATGTAAAGAAGCTGCACTGGTCTGGACTGATTGAAACAGATGTGGGTGAGAGACCTGTGCAGAGGTTGACAATGGCAACGTTGATCTTGGTTTTGATTTTGCTCTGTTCCTCCCAGAATTGTCTGTTTCTGACCCTTTTCTATGGGTCCCTGCCAAAAGGTAGTTTAGATTTCTGGCAGGCTTTAGGGGATTACTTTGGGCCAATCCCATTGGGTGCTTGATTTAGAAACTATGTTCTTTATCTCTTTTATGTTGTACACTGATTGTATTAAAGTTTGTTTCCACTTAAGCTCTTGTATGTTTTGTATTGATGCAGTGGATGGCAGAACCTATTTAGATTGGGCAGGTTTGGGGGTTCTGGGGTGCCCTTCTCCCTGCCCTGTAACAAGTTTAATAATGGATTCCCCTCACACCACCTTTGCAGATAAACTTGTGTTTTATGAAGATCTCAAAACAAGAAGTGCTTTGCCAGAACATTTGCAAACAGCTTCATTTCATTTTTCAAGGTCATGATGTTCTCCAGTGCTCTTGTGGCCTATTCACTTCACTCTGTGGAGTTTTCTTTTTATTTATTAGCCAAATGTAATGAGGTAAATTCCACGCTTACTTATTCTCACTTCTGAATAAGCATTTTTTAAAAAATCCATGGTCCTTTCCCCAGCAAATTCTTTGCAGATTTCGAAAGAGGACTTTTAAATTTTTTTTTATTAATTTATTTATCTTCTTACCTCATTCTTCATTTTTGGATAGCACTTGATTTCTCCCCTCAGGTGTAGTCCCTGTAGTTTTCCTACCACCGCATCACCTGTGATCCATCTCCACACTCTCTTGGGCTCTTCCCTCCCTGTTTTCATCCCTCTCCCTTCTCCCCCCATGCTGGGTGCTGGATGCTTCAGATCTATGGTCAGCTTGCAAATTTTGTCTTTTTCTTGACCCTTGTTCAGTTTCTCTATATTCCACATCTAAGTGAAATCATCCAATATTTATCTTTTTCCTTCTGACGTATTTCACTTACCATAATTCTGACTTTAGAGAAGGATAAAAAGCAGTCTCACTGGTGGATCCTGGACTCAGGGAAGGAGGAAGCTGTCCCAGCTCACACACTGTATATTCCCCAGAACCACCGTGAGGAGGAGGCTGGCAGGAGAGAGGCAGCCCACCGGGTCCGTGGGCCGTGGGCCGTGTGCTCCAACAAGCAGCAACTTTAGTCCAGGTGCTGCCCAGAGCACGGCCATGTGCTTCCCCTCAAGCAACCCTCTCCTGTTCCTGGGCAGGGCCACCTCCAGGGTCAAACTCTGACACCCAAGACTCGTTTAGATTTGGCTCAGGCCTCAGTCACTTCTCTTACTCTCTCACCCACCCACTCCCCAGTTTGGAGTAGCTTCCCCTTTTAGTTCCACAGCAGAGACAACCACCCATCCTCTAAGGGTTATTTCCCTCAGAGCCCTCTTTTTCTAGGTCAGGAAATAAAACCCACAGATTTCATTTCTACCTTTTCAAAAGTAACTTCTAAATACTCAGGATTCTGGCACCAGTAATTCAATATACAAAAAAGGTTTTCAATATTTGAAAACCTCAGCAATAAAGAACAGCAAAATACATCATAGTCCTTGTTAAAGGCCATATTATACTTCATATATTATTTTCTTCTTATATTCATTTATTCACTCAACAAACATTTACTGGGCTCTTCCGGTGTGTCAGACACTGAGGTTTCAAAGAGTTGATTATATCAGGAAAGACTAGACGTACAAATAAATTATACCACAAAGATCTGGCTGTGTCACTAGCATAACCAGGCAGAAGTTAGGGTATTAGTCCCAAGGGACTGGTACCAGGCTTCCCTTAGCTTCCATGTTCTGCAATTCTAAAGGAATTATTGTTCCATTTTATAGAGGAGAAAACTGAGGTTAATTCACTCAATATGTGTCCTCAAGGCAGAAAGTAGTAAAGTTTAGTTTATCCTTTTGATCAAATCCAACACCTATTTCTGACTCTCTCTCTCTAAGATGGGTAAGGTTGTGGGGACCCAGGCTTCCTCCTGGCACTCTGCTAAAGACCCAAGGCAGCTGCATCTCATTCACTTGCCCATTTGTCAAAGTAGGAAAAGGAAAGGAATCTGGCATATCTGAGCAGGAACTTTTGCTTCCTGAACCAAACATAGAAAATACTACTTGGGGAATGGTAGGCAAAAAATCTGCAGTTCTTACATTATTTGAAAAGAAACAAAAGAAGCTCCCCTAAAATCTTGTAATGAATTTAGGAATAGAGAGATTAATAAATTTGGCTGCGAGCACATAGAAGACAACCTGGATCCCCCGTAATGACAGAGACACAGCCCAGTCAGTCCACACTCTATTCTGGAGGTGAGGGTCTGGTTCCCTACAAGCTGGAGATGGCTTGCCAGGGCACTGCTTGTGGTAGGAGTCCTCTGCTTATACCCAGCCCACAGGAGCAGCCAGCAGACACCCACCAGGTCAGAGCTAAGAACAGTGAGGTGGGTGGAGCGGGCCTGTCTTTCCCTGCTGAGGAAGGCCTCCATTTCCTCTATGTTGATCTTCATTTTATCCACTCTGCAAAGCAACCAGTTCTTAAAAATCTTACTCTGAATACACCAGTCACTAAGATCCCTTTCCTCCAACTCTGCCACATTGTTGTCATTCTCACTTCATTCTGACTTCTTGATGATCACTCTGTATCCTTGTCTTATTATCAGTGCCTTGTGCCTACTTATACTATCCAGCTAGAATGTGAGATTCTCCCACACAAGAGCTAGCACACGCACACGTATAAACTCAACTAGGTGTTGAAATGAATGTTCCTCCTTGACATCTGGCCAGCCAAAAGCCTCTAGGAGTTTTCAGATTGAAGAGCAAGGCAGGCTGTCTTTCACAATCGGATAACTCCCTTCCAACATATTTGTGAAGCTTATGTCAGAGGAACAGTAAATGATGTCCTGAATGAATTTCACCCCCATCTCCACACAGATGAGCTCTCAAGCACCTTGGATTGCAGTTCCCAGTGTGCTGTGAATTGGACTTCGTGAAAGGGGAAGAGCTGGAAAAAAGCCAAGTAGATATGTAAATTGGGGTGGAAGGAAAGAGAGAGAAGAAACACTTGGAGAAAAGACACGTGGGTGAAAGACTTTGGGGAGGCTGCTTCTGCTCATGGTCCTTGCTGGAATGGCTTTAGTGTTTTGGCAAAGACTGTGGCAGCTTTATCTTGACCTCCTAGTGGTTTGTATAGTACACTTTGAATTTCAGGTCTCCTCTGTCCCAGATCTCTCAGGGCTGCCTACCCCTTTTCTTGTTGACCTTGATGGTATGTGCCTTGGATTTGTTCTGGAGCTTTTGGGTCTCAGCTGCACTGCTTTAGACCAAGCTTATTCGACTAGGCATTCGCCCTGAGGGGTGAGCAATTTTTGGAATTTGACTAATGATCTGTTATTTGAAGCCCTTCCTTCTCTTTCTTTCTATGCCCTTTAAACTTTCACACCAATTAAAAATATCTTTGAGCACACTAAGCGTATGCTTATTTACCTTTTGTGTGTGCAGATAATGGGATACTTTTAGATAGTTTGGAGTCCTTGGGTACCCTTCATTTTCACCCAGTTTCACTTAGACAATGCAGTCTAGAGTTCTGGACCTCCCAGAATAGTTTCAGATTGATAGAGACAAAAACCCCAGGCCCAGGAAAGCAATTCAAAGATGAGAAAGTAGAATATAGTACCTGCATGGGGACCTTTATAACTCAGCCATTCTTTATTTATTACAGTGTAATCAATACTCAAATGTCCTGAATTTTTTTTTTAGCAAAATTGGCAAACTACATCACTTTTTAGGCTAGACCAAGCTAAAGAAATAAAAAACCAGAAGGAAAGGAGATAGGGGAAGCTATGAATGACCATTCTCATACCACCACACACAGTACTTTATTAAAAAAAAAAATTATTTATGTATGCATACAAGAGCTGGGGTGTGGACCAGAGGGTGGGGAGGGGCAGGGATGGTGAGAGGATTCACCAGAGACAGAATGGGGAGCAGAATAGGTGGATCCACTGAAATACACTGCTGAGGGGAGCAGCGGGCGAGACAGGAGAGGTCTTCTGTGCCATGTGGATCAGTTCCCTGGCCAGGGATCGAACTCCATGCTGCAGTGGCTGTGGATAGCTTAACCCCTTGCACCACCAGGGAGGCCCAGTACTTTATAGAACAGTTCAAACTGTTGTTGTACCTTGGCCTAAATTCCTGGATTTATGTTTTACAAGGACTGTTACTAGGTGTTCTGTAAACAAGAGGGAGCTTCTGCTGCTTCAGTAACACCAAATAATGTGGGGAACAAGTCTTGCCCAGCTAAAGCAATTACTTATTTAACTGTATTCATTGAAAGAGATGCACATTTGGGGTCCTTTCAAGTAACTTTGTGTGGCAAGTGTCTGTTTCATCTTAGCTCTAGAAAATTTTTAGTGCAAAGATACAAAAATTCAATTAAATAGAAGTAATTCAATTCAGACAGAGAGTAAGAATGACGGGAAACCAAAATGTTATCTTTATTACAGATAATGTCATTAGTGAAGAATGTGGCTTATGTCTGTGGGAGAGTGGGCTCCTCTCTAAATCCTAAACCTGACCCTAGAGTCTACCCAGGAAGAGCTGGCCTCCTGAGGGCCTCTCCTGATAAAACCTGCAGCATAAAGGAGCCCTGCAGAATATGCAAGCCCTCTAGGAAATTGTTGGAGTGTCATTACTGAGATTAAAAACTAAGCCCCCAGGCTTTGCCTGGCAGGCAAGTTTGGGAGACTTGAATAGATAAATCAATAAGGTTGCCCTGGGAACTTGGCCTAAGATCATCACCTTGACTGGGACTTGCAGAGCTCCAGGAACACAAAAATCAGGACTCTTTCTGTGTCAAAGGTCAACGTCCAAGGTCAGACATCCCAGCAGATAACTGGCATTGGCCAAACTGGTGGCCTGAGAGAGGACAGAAGAGAAACGTAAGACTTTCTTCATGTTTCCTGCTCACTTGCAGGGTTTTCAATACATCTGCCTTCTCTGTTCTCCTCTGTCTCTGGTGAATTCTTTCACCCATGTACCTCCGGCCTACACCGGATTTTCCCCACAACAGAAATCATGTATCACAGGAATGAATCAAGGGGTGGGCTGCCGCCTCCCATGTCACCCATCAGGACCCGAAGAGCCTTCTACAAAGGATGAAATGTTGTAAGAGAGGAGGCTTTCACCCTCATCTGGTATGGAAGCTTCATAAGGAAACGAATGATTCTTTGGGGTAAAAGATAGAGGAGCAGGTGACACCAGGGACCATTTTCTGAATGTATGGGTTTCTCTTAAAAGACACTCATCTTTTACTCATATGTCCTCTAAAAATAATTTGTTTCCTGTTCTCCAAAGAAAAAGATTGGATTTGAGTTGTTACAGGCATCATAGGGAAGCAAAAGTCTGCTGGCCCAAAATATATCATTTTTAGCAAAAGTTTGATTTCAGGAGAGGGCTCTGAAATTTGAGGGTTGTTGCTTTTGATGTTTATATCTAAACTTTCTGCAAGGGTCTATTCCAGGAAGATCTAATCACCCACATCTCTTTTCAATGGTGAAGGCAGAAGTAATTTTGTCAGCCTCACATTCAAAATCATCACTCAAAGGTCCATGGTGTCAGCAGCAGGGGTTTTTGATAGATTGGGGGTATCTCAGCCATACAGCGTCCTCACTGGGACCATAGAGGCCCTAGGACTTATTCTAACTTTCGCCAAAAGTGTTTTTATTTCTGGCCTTACTGCCCCTGGGCTCACTGCCCCGTAACTTTCCCTACCCTTGATTGACACCATTCATTAATGAGACATCTTAGGAAAAAGACATTGTGAGTTGGCAGAATAAAGTTGCCCATGTTCTGTTTCAATCTGTGGACTAAGTCACAGACTGGCAAGTCCTGTCCCAATATCCTGTCCAAAACTTGGGTTCACCAGACTTACCAAACCACCATGCTAAACAAAAAGCATTAAGCCTTAAATAATAATTATCTTACAAATTCCAGGAAGGGGAAGGCAGAGCATTCCACATGCAGAGTTGAAATCAAACCAGTTCATGCATGCCTGGGTGCAACCCAACCCACAAGAAGCTCTGCCACTACTCCCCATCCAACTCTCCCTTCCACCATGATGACCTGACCTTTTAAATATCTCCTCCTAACTATACTAACAGACCAAAGCTAAAGCCAGGCTAAATTCTCCTTTCTAGCACTAGTTTCCTTGTGCTTGAGCCTCTAATAAAGCCTGGCCAGGTTTATCCAAAATTGTCGAGTGAATTTTTTCTCCTAGAGGGTCTCTGGACCCACACATTTTTGAGTCTCTGTAGCATTAACAGTCTCTCAGCAAGGGACCACACCTACAGACTGGTCTTTACAGAGGAACTTCCCCCAAGGGGCTTCCTGGATACAATATTTAATCCAGACCTCATTTTTGTCCTTCCTTAACACTCCAACACACACAATACACACATTATCTCTGTTTTATTGAAAGTGCTAATATTTTCCTTTCCTTCTAATTTGAACTGTACTGTCTGTACCCACATTTTAGCCAGCAAACAGGCTGAAATAGATGTTTGCTGAATGGACAAATTAATGAGTAAGTGAAACTGATAGAGAGGGTCATTAATATGCTAGCTAATTCATGGAATTGTATGAGCCAGGGTGGGGATGGAGAATACCATAAAACTCCCCTGAAAGTGCTCTCAACCTAATATAAACTGTACATGACACTGGGGGCTGTTTATATTTGAGCTTTGGAAAACCATGTAATATTAAGGTGTTTAAACTATTGTCATTTTCCCATTTCCCCATGGATCCTTCTTTCTAATTAAAAATACTCTTGTTTGACACGTTGTGGCTGGGATGCTTGCAAGCTGATTACTTGGTGCCAAACACAGAGAAGCCTGGTGGTTCTGTTTGTCTGAGTTGGGTGGGGATGTAGGGATTAAGCCAAGAGAATTGTGACAAACTCATAAATTAATGGGATAGCTACAGTTTTGAGTGTCTTGGAACAAAATGTGGTCAAATTGTTCATACAGTGTATAAATGCATTAATATCTTCCTCACACATTTATTCAAGATTTACTATAGGTATCAGGTCTAACAGTGAGGATAGTGGGAGTCCAAGAGTGAACAAGATATCCATGCTTTTATGAGATCATTGTCTCAGAAGAAAGGCAGATCAGTCCACTGGCAAATACAATAGCTTGTAACATATGGCTCCATTTTATTGTGCTCATTCTGGGAAAAAATTTCTCTCCTCACAGTGTTGTGAGGTTGGAGATTCATTTCAAAATTCTATTCATACTATATACCTACTAGAGGACTCCCACAAGAGGAGACGTGCTCCTGAGCCACAGAGAACATGAAAAGACAGATGTAATTGATGACAAGAACTGGAACATGCTATGGGTGCAGGGCCCACCTCTCCTTGCTGCTATACAAGATAACTGTCAAGTGGGGAGGGAGGATGGCTTCAAATGGACTGGACCTCAGGGCTAAAGGAGACTGAAAACTTTAAAAAGAAAATATATGTAAATATATATATATGTATACATACATACATACATACTTGGGGGGGGCTCCATTTTGTTGTGTTCATTCTGGGAAAAAAATTTGCCAGTGGGACAATAATCTCATAAAAGCGTGGATGTCTTGTTCACTCTTGGACTCCCATTATCCTCACGTGACATATATATTTATGGAAGATGAGGTTAAAGCAACATGTTCTTTAGTTCCTAGCTTATCAAAGCTGTCAAAACCTAGAAGCTTGTCAGACATGCAGAATCTCAGGCTTCAGACCAGACCTATGGAACTAGAATATTTTGGTGAGATTTGCAGGTTACCCATTTGCATATAACAGTGTCAGCTGTGCTGGTCTAGAGTGCAAAGATGTAACCTAGAAGAAAGCTGGAAAGAAGATATAGCATCAGGTAGAGTAAGAGTTGGAAGAGAGGGAATGTGTAAACTAGTGAAGGTGCTGCTAAGAAGGACATCTTGTCTTGAGAAAAGTCTCCAAGGTATAAAAATTAGATCACGGAACCTTACAGAAAATTAGAGTCAGGAAGGCCTGTAGAGGGAGCTCTCATGCATCCATGAGCCATCTTGATGATGACCTTCATGGCGTGTCCCAAGAGGAAGTAGCACACCCTTGCACTCTCCACAGGAAGTAACTGGCTTTACTTCTCCACAGGAGGCTCTCTCCTGCCCAGCAATAGTTTCCCAAGGAGAAGTGCTACCTCCTGCCAGCAAGAAGCTATCACCACCATGCTGTTTCACTCTTCTCCAGTGAACTTGTTCAGTACAGTCTCTCTCTCCTCCCCCTTTTCTCTACATAAGTAAGTTCTTCCTACATTCTGAGATTTGCCATATGGCCTGTCATATGTTCGCATTTCCCAGTTTGCAATTTCTTTGCTATTCCTGAATAAACCCATTTTACTGGTAAAATAACTGGCTGCTTTATTTTTACATCAATAATTGCTTTTATTGAGATCCTTACAGTCTGAAATCATCTGTCTTGTTAGCGCTAATAACAAATTGTATGGTGCTAGACACCATCCTAAGCATTTTACCTAGAGCAACTCATTTAATCCTCACAACAACTGATTAGGTGGCGACTAAATCTGTCTCCATTTCACAGATAAGGAAAACGCAGGCTCTGAGGGGAAGTGACTGCCCTCCCAATCCACATAGATAACAAGTTCCAGAACCTGGATTCAAGTTGTTCTTTACTTCACTGTCCTTACCACCATGAACTTTTGCTTTGCAGGATCTTAAGCAGTTTGTATTTGCTTTTGCTGTTCTTATTTCCCTTGGAGTGCTTTGTTTTTGCTCAGTGTTACCATCCTGACCCTGCCATTTAAAGGAGAAATAAGTGAAAGGGATGGATGCATCCTGGGCCGCTCCCTCCTGTGACCTCTTGTCTTCTACTTTTCTACCAGAAGGTGGGAACTGACAAGTTAGGGGCTGAACTCAGTCCATGGTGTGTTTGCATCAACTTAAGTGTTTTTTAAAGCCAGACATTTTCACGGTGAAATCTACATATCCACATTTGCTCTCTTCAGCAGAACCCACCACACCCTGAAGCCTTATATATGGCAGCTTCATTTGTTCACATCCTGCTTCTGTCACAAAATTACATCTTTGCCCTTTTGTCTCCTTCTCCAAACCATGGTCGCCATAAGAATGCACGTCTCCTTTTAATCCTCTATATCACTGATCCCCCACCCGGTGACCAGTCTTGGGTCTGCAAAGATAGAGCCACCAGATCAATGTTTATTGCTCTGTGCATTCTTGGGTAGGAGCAAAATGCTGAGTAGGAAGCAGTGTCCCTAAGGAATGGCCCTGGAAGCATGAGCTCAGGAGAATTCTAGACATTATGTAGGAGGCTTTCGTAAAATGACTGTAAATCATGATGATTCAAAGACAAATCCTTACTTCAGAGCAATCTGTTGGGAAATCCCTCTGTTCTTTGACTCCAACCCCATGTTGTATTGCATGGAAACTTGCCATGTTATATCAAGTAGCTGATTTTTTAATAAGTGAATTCATTTTCTACTGTAGCATTTTCTCTCCTTCATTCACCATCTGTCCTTTTGAGTATGTATTAGTGGATCCCTTCCAAGATATTCACAGGTTTTGAAGTGAGACAAATGTGCACAAAAACGACGCATAGCCGGGACTGCTCTGTTCCCCACCCTCTAGGTGCCAATGAAAACGTTCTTACCTGTTTTCTCCTTCTCAGAAGTGTAAGCATTTATGATATATGGATGTAATATTAAAAGCTCCTCTTTAAGGGATGTAGTTGGACTCTTTTAAAGGATAGTATCGCTGAGACTAGTTACACTTGATTTGCTGTTGGAAAGATCAGTATCTCCATATTTTCCACCTATTAATTTGATTCTGGGATAAAATTATGACAAAAAAAGATTTAGTATTATTGGCTATTAGGAATGAAACTCAAAAAACAAATCTCTATTTAAAGCAAGGATTATTTTAGCCTATTGAGAGAATCATAAAGTACATTAAATAAATAGAAATGAGTATATTAACTCCTTATAACTTTTTTTTCTACTGGGAAAATATCCAAGGGGAAAATCAGGTTCAGGCTATCGTGCTTGGGAGGAAGCAAAGTGAACCTCCTCCTTTTAAACATTTAGACCTTTATTGAACCTTATGCGTAACTATGAAAGTCTACCACTTTCCTCTCTCTTTCCCTCCACCTTCCCCTCTTCCCTGTCTCTTGCTCCTTCCTTTCTTTCTCAAACATTTCTTGCAAATTAAGCTTTAAATCTTGTATTTGGTAGTATTTATGTGGTTTCCTTTTTCAAAGTTTCTCTGCTGCAGAGATGTGCTAGTTCCTCTGTGTATCTTCTTAAATAGTGTGACTTAATTGTCTCTCTTCCAGCTCTAACTCCCTTCACGAATCTCACTCTGTGACCAGTGGCTTCTCATTCTTACTCTGAGTTGTTTAAAAGGATGGAGATACATACATATATGTAGATATATAAAGGGATTTATTGGTTGTTTTCTTACATGATATAGCCTCTGAAAAGGATTAATATTTCCAAACACTCACAATGACAATGTATGACCCTGTTTTTAATGTGCCTACCATATCCATGTTCTGGAACAGTGATTTTTAAACTTATAAGCTATTTCAACAGAACGATATTTTGAAATAAATGAGTTTTTAATCACACAGATCATAGAAAGTTAAGCAAATGAATCATTTGACAATTGCTGATTTAATATTCCCTGGAAATACATTTTCAAAATTATTATTTGCTTTTCTGATCACCGTCATCACCATTTTCACATACCACTTGTATGTACTTCAGAGATTCTACAGAGCTTTTCAATGCTTCATTTCACTTGATCCTCCCAAGCACCGTGAGAAGCAGGTGCTATTATTTCCATTTCATGGGGTAGGAAGTGGAGCTGCAGTAAGAGAGAGGAATTTATGCAGGGCAGATGCAAGTGGCAGAGCTGAGATTTGAAACTGAGCCCTCATGTCCGCTTTCTTAAACAATACAAAGTTGAGGTTCATATCAGGAGCTCTGCACGCAAACTTCCCAGATGTGAGTTCTGGTGCTGCTATTTATGACCCAGGCAAACTTGGGCCACTTAAGCCCTTTGTGCCTCCCTTTTCATCAACATGAAAATAATATCTACATTAAAGAGTGAGCATGAGGATAAAATAAGTTAATACATGCAAACTATGTGGGACAGCGTGGAAGGCACACACATTAGCCTCGCTCTGAACACAGCGTGCTGGTCTCATGCCGTATTGAGTACTAGCGTGATTGGCCACACCAGATCATGTGGCTGCACATCATGATCGAAATCACTAGAAAAAAAGAAAGTGCGGATATTATGGGTATCAGTTTCCCTCAGCTCTCTTCAAAATGCCACCTAGCCTAGAAGAAGTGGTGGTTTGGGATTCAAATGTTTAGAAAGCTGGTGTGGGTATCCTACCAAGTGTGGGAAAAGCATCCATTACTGCAGGCTCTTATCTCCTACGAGGTTACGAAACCCCCTCTTTTTCTCCCCTGGTCGCATCATTAGTGGGATAAAGGGCAACGGTGGCTTCCCTTTCCATTCAATCTTCCTACAAAAATAGTTAAATCTGATAAGGCAAAGTGCTAACATATGTCAAAGCTCCCATTACATAATTTAAAGACAGTTCAGGAGCTTTCTTTATTTTTCTTAAATTATTCATAACATAAATCTTTGAAATATTTAAACTGCTTTCTCCAGTAGTCAAAGAAGAGTGCTGATGGAAAGCCCTCTGTGAATGCCTGAAAGACCCCAGGTCCACACTTGGGGCCAGCAATGAACTGGAGAGGCAGGGAATGGCCTCCCCCTGGAAGCTTCAAGACTTTCCTTCTGCATGCTCTGCTTCCTGGAACCAGGAATGTTTATCTTTTGAGATTAAGGTTTTACCAAATGGGATTTACTTTTTCTAATGTTTTTCTCAAGGAGGAGCCTTTAACAAAACACAAGCAAACATGTGAAGGAGTGGAAATGTCCTCCTACAGCAACTGAAAAGTTGTTCATTAGCAAAACACACTGGGGTGTTACTATCTAGATGCTTGTGCAGCTGGCACCAATTCTGAGAGGAGAATGATTCATTACCATGGTTACTGAAGCCAGAAATATTACCTTCTGCAATCAGCACACACAAAGATCTTTAAAGAGGGTGTAAAAATTAGAGCACTGTAAACAATTAGTGAAAATTGCCAATGGGCACGGAGGCTGAACTTACAAAATTCTGCTTTCAGCGCATAAAAACAGAGGGGATGCACCCTTGATGCAACTCTTGCTGAAGGCAAAAAGGGACACTCATATTCAAAGGGTGAGCTGAAGCTTCCACCAACAGATATTTATGGACAAGTTTGTTATCAGTTGCACAGATAATGTTGGTAATATTGATTGGTAATATTTGCATGTCAAGCTCTGGCTCATTTACTCAAAGTCAATTTTTTAAAGCTTTCTAAATTTTTTTTACTAATTTGTCCGTCGTTTATACATCTGTATAATTTTCAGGTAAAATTTTTAACTCCATATGTGCATAACAAAAGCACTTAAAATTTACCAAACTTTGTTTTTTAGAGCAGTTTTATGTTCACAGCAAAATTACATGGAAAGTACAGAGAATTTTAATATAACCCCTGAGGCACAATCTTCCTCACTGTTGACATCTTCTACCACTACAGTACATTTATCACAATCAATAAATTAGCATTGACACATCATCAGTACCCAAAGTCTGCAGTATGCATTAAGTGTCACTCTTACATTCTATGAGTTTGGACAAACGTATAATGACATGTATCCATTATTATAGTGTCAGGCAGAATATTTTCACTGCTCTGTACTCCACCTGCTCATTTCTCCTCATTCTCACTTCCCCAATCCCTGGTAATTTCAAGACCTTTTATTTTGTCCACAGTTTTTCCCTTTCCAGAGGTCATATAGTTGGAATCATACAGCATGTAGCATTCCAGATTAGCTTCTTTCACTCAGTAACATGCATTTAAGTTTCCCCTGTGCCTTTTCATAACCTGATAGTCCCTAATGTCTTTTTAGCGCCAAATAGTAATTCCATTTTTGATGCACCATTTTAGTTATCCATTTACCTACTAAAGGATATTGCGGTTGCTTCCAAGTTTTAGCAATTATAAATAAAGTTGCTATAAACATCCAGGTGGAAATTTTTGTGTGGATAGAAATGTTCAGCTCCTTTAGATAAATATTAAGAAATACAATTGCTGGCTCATATGGTGAGAGTGTATTTAGTTTTTCAGAAAGTACCAAATTGTCTTTCGAAAGTGCTGTGCCATTTTGCATTCCCACCATGAGTGAATGATATTCACCCACAGCCAGTTTTTGCAAAATATCTTAGGAAATGCAGTATATGATAGCAACATGTTATTATAGTCCAAGACTATTACTTCTTAGTAACAAGATGGGGATAAAGATGTTATAGGAAAAGAAGTTTGGTGTTAAAATAACAACAGTTTCTTTTTCAATGACAGTGTGTTAGTTTCAAAATCTTCAAATAAGAAAATAGACCAACTTACACACACACACACACACACACACACACACACACACACACACAATTTGACAGAGTGGATGAGCCAATTCTGTACATATTTTATCCTATTTAAAGGTAGTCAACACCTCAAGCAATCCATTTTGTAAGCTCTAATTCAAACCACTGCAAATAACTTTAGTAAATCCTTGATCATTCAAAACTCTCTGATTCCTAAGTCATGATCATTTGAACAAACATATAATGGATTGAACTTTACCTTCTGCAGTATTATAAAAACGTCATTAAATCAATTAACAGTATAAAACAAGATAATGATCTAATTATAAGATCAAAATGCTTTTGCATTTTGCAAGATTATTTGCAAAGTCAGTTAAAATGATTAGTATTTCATGTTTATTGTCTTTTCTTTAAAGGAAGAAAAACAGTTTATCAATACTTTATTAGCGAATAGTATGGTCTCAAGAAGATATGATTTGATAAAAAACATACACATATATATTCAAATATACATACATAGACATATATATAAAGTAATTCATATACATTTTGGGAATTTGCGTAACTTCCCTGAGCTTTAGATCTAGTAACTGTAAAGTGGCAAAAGTGACCACCTAGTTCACAAGGTCGGCGTGAGGATTGGTTGCAGGTGATGCAGGGTGCGGGATGCATTGGGAGACCCTGGTGATTCTGTCCTGTCCTCCTGAGATGGTCATACTGGGTGTATGCACCCAACACACCATAGAATCAGTAAAACCCCCACTAAACACCTCAATTCTTTCTTCACAAGTTTCTCAGTAATAAATCTCATCTCTTCTTTCTCCCTCAGACACCGATTCTAAAGTTCCTACTTAATGCCCCCAGCAATCAGCCCCATCCTCAGCTCCTACCTCACTCTGCAAAACACAGGGTCGTGGGCAACTAATTCTGGCCTGACTGACGTGGATCTGAAGTTCCGCAGTTTGGGTCTAGTCTTCTCTCTGGGATTCTCCACTCTCTTCTCCTCGAGGAAAGAAAAAAGAACAGGAAACTCCAAAGTGCAAATGACAGGGTCTGCTCTCAGTGTGCTCAAGGTTGTTCAAGGTAGCACAGAAAGTGGGGTTCAGCTGCCCCCACCCACCGCCACTCCCGGCCTGTGATTCTAAGGTCTAATCCTTTTCAGTCCTCCACATGTTTCCCTAGAGAGTATTTTGTACTGTCCTACTTTGGTGCAATTTAATGAGAATATTGGAGATTCCTAGACAACTTCCATCAATCATGATTCAAAGTGAACCTGATTCCAAGGTCCTTGACTTCCTTTGAGAAATGGCACAAAAGTCCTGGTTTTCTGGCAGAACAGTGGGTTCCCCTCCTTCTCCTGTAGCCTTTATTATCTCTCCACTGACCTCCCCAAGGGTCCTCTGCAGGTCTGGGTCACATATAACAGCCATCTGGGTAGTGGTAGGAAGTGGAATATGAGCTTCACTGTCCCGCCTCTCAGGTTTTGATTCCTGCATCCCCCACTTCCTCAGTGGGCAAGTTCCTTAATGTCCTCGAGTCTCAGTTTCTCTGACTATAAAACATGCAGAGTATCGCCTTCCTCGGAGGATTACAGTTATGCTCCAGGGCCTACAGAATAAGTGTTCCTGATTTTGGCAGAACTGAGTTTGGGGTTCTTGTGCCCATCTGCTTGGCTTCATTATGAGGGTCAGTCACGATGACCTACTGCCTTCCTCTGAAGCTGGTTCCAGCCACAGGAGTCAGTCCCCCCTTCCTGTCTGGCCCATGGGATTTTTCACTCTCATATCCCTTTGTTTTCATCACATGAGAATAGACAAGTGGCCCTTAACTGGGGCAATTTTGCCACGTTCCACTCCCCCAGAGAACATTTTGGGCTGTCATACTGGGGAGAGAGGGTGCACCCAGCATCTAGTGGGTAAGACCAGATGAGCTGCTACAGGCTGCACAATGAATAAGGACCACACCCCCACAAAGAACTATCCAACCCAAAATATTGGTATTGCTGAGGTTGAAAAACCTGAAATAGACAGTGTCCGGCATGTATGTGCTCACAGATACAATGGCATCTTTCACTAAGTGAGGGGGAAAGTAGTTGTTGCAGGCAACTGTAAAAAGTACATTTGTGGACAAATCCTCTGACAGACAAAACATGAGTTATCGGGAGAATAAGATCTTGAGTGATTTTTCTTGCATTTTAGATCTTCCTATAATGTTGTTGAAGCAACAAATAAAGAAGAAATAAATTATTCAGCTGGTAGTTTAAACAAAATAACTAGTACTGAGATTCAATGAACTTTATGCTTTCTCCAGTCACACAATGGGCCACTGTCCATACCGATGTACTTTGAAAACACTCAAATCACACTAAGAGAAATCAATATCTGGAGGGATAGAAAAATCCATCCATGTGAAAATAATTTGAGTAGGGTTTTTATATTCATTTAAGTTGTATTTCATTGTTCATTAAGCCAGAAAATGACAGCGATTGCCATGACTGGTTAGCTCAGTCAGGAAAAAATATTTTTGGTTTGACTGATTTTTCCTTTTTAAATTTTTTTTCCAGAAAAAATGACCTGGCAAGTCATTTAAAACTGCCATACCAGTCTTTGTGTAAAACAGACCCAAAGGAGAATAGTAGTCCAGAAGGAAGAAGGCAGAACTTAAAATACCTTCTATATTATGGAACAGATAGCTTCCATAATAACAAAAGAAAAAATATGACAATTACAATGGAATGAAATGCTTGAACCAAAAGATATTATTAAACTGAGAAGGGAAAAGGCTCCAACGAATAACACAAAAGGTTAATCAGGGCAAGACACTTAAAAATCCTATTCATTCGAGGCCAAAGAATGGCTTAGATCACAAAATACTATTAAAGATCTAGTTACACCCCATGTTTTTTGTTAACTGAAGAAGTGAGACACAAAAACTGCTCTGAAGGTGTCAGCACAGTGGGGGAAATTTGCATATGATTTACATACAGTCTTTTTGTGGAAAATTGTGGCATTTATCATTCTGAGATTTCTGTGGCTTTTTTTTTCAAAGAGAAGGATTTATTAAGTAATGGTATGATTATCTTTCAAATATGTTGTTATAGCAGTTTATGTTGTTTCTGGATATTAATAAACTTAAGGTGTGTTAAAAAGAAAATTCTTAAGTTTATATCCATACATGGGAATATAGTACAGCAGTTGAAATAAGCAGATTAACTAGATCTACGTTAGTAACATGGATTAGTCTCAAAGACATTGACTAAAAGAAAGCAGTTGAATACATAAATATGATTTAATTGATATAAAAGTTTAAATCACCTTAAATACTATATAGTGTCTATATATTCATATAATTAACAAAAACACATAAACACAGATGGAAGGATACAAAATAACTTCAAAATAGTGATTTTCTCTGAGGCAGCAGAAAGGGATATGGGGACTAAGACATCATCTGTACTCTGCTAAGGAACATGACACATCTGGACGCTTCCACTGTATCTGTAAGACTTTCTTTTAATGAACATATGAAATACATACACAAGACAAGCCAATTAACAGTCTACGGTTGTGGACTCTTGGAAGTCTATTATTTTTTACTTAAATATAAGAAATTAAACTAAAGAAAGGAACGTCCGAGGACAGAGTTAGATAGACCTAGAGGAGGAGGCACAGGACTGTGAACTTTCTTCTCTAGCATGAAAATCAGAGAGTAGCCTTGTCAGAGCTGTGCTGTGGAAAGATTAAGGATTAAAGAGATTTGCTTAGAAGTTGTTACAAAATTCCTGTTACAAGAAATATGGTGTAACCTACTCTATTAGGAAACATACTTGAACATATTTGCTTATTTTACATAAGCAAATTTGACCCATTTAAACATACTTGTTTAAGTATATAAAACATTACCCTCTTGCTTTTCAATTCCTACGATACATACTTAACTCCATCACTTCACCATGTTGTCCCGCAGGGATAATTGCAACTCTCAGTCCCATTTCAACACTCAGCTCAGTGTTTTATTTTGTTTTTTAGAGATTTATTTATTTATGCACACAAGCTAGGGTGCAGGCCAGAGGCGTGGGGCGGCGAGAGGGTTCACCAAGACAGAGCCGGGGGAGCAGAACAGGCAGATCAATGGAAACACACTGCTGAGGGGAGCAGCGGGAGAGGCAGGAGAGGTCTGCCTCGCCATGTGGGAATCTCCCGGGCCAGGCATCGAACTCTCGTCGCCGCTGCCAACAGCTCCACAGTGCAGTGCTTAACCGCTGCTCCACCAGGGAGGCCCTCAGCTCAGTGTTTTTGAATTCAACTATACGTTTGTAGTGGAGAAGATTTTGGTTACGTAGAGTGAATGAGAAAAATTGAGACTGAGGGTGGGAGAGGACCAGGAATCAGGGAACATTATTGCTGCTATTAAGAATACCCAAAGGGGAGCAACATAAAATTAAAACTGAAAGCAAATTTTGTGCAAGTCATTTACCAATCCACTAGTGGCCCAGCTATTTTAAGTACAGGTTTAATTATATGTGATTAACACAAGCACTTCAAATCTGAGACAGCAAGCATCTCACAATTCTTCACTTGCTCCTTGATGGGATCATCCCAAAACAAGTCCTTACATTTCCCCCCAGAGGAAATGTGCCTGCACAGGAGGGCTGCCCCAAATGATTGTCCTTCAAGGGCAAGTCAAGGAGTCCACGTGAATCAGCACACTCACTGATCTAGAGCACTTTACACCCTTGCTATCACTCTGTAGTAATGGGTCTATTTCTATGAACATTTCTACTTTCTTCCCTCCTCCAAGGCTGGTTAGTAAGGGCTGCTAGGACAGTCTCAGAACTTTGCTGACTGACTCAATTACGTATTTGTGCTATCCAACCTTGGGGTCCTCATCACAAACCTTTTATTCAGATTTCACAGTCCCCATAGTTTCAGACTCCGCCAGTCACTTAAGTTCCTCCCAAACATGGCCTCCTTGACATTTACTAAGAACACGTGCATCCTCCTTGTCCTAAAGCGACACCTACAGTTGCACTGACCATCCTTGCCTCCTGTATGTTGAGCTGCTCCTCACTGCCCTCCAGGGAAATTTGGTTTGAGTAAGGCTCCAGCCGTCTTTAAGCCCCAGGTCTGGCTCTTCAACGTCCTCAAAACTCCCAGCCACAGTGACTGGATCAGATAATCACCTGTCCTGCGGTTACCCAATCAGAGTAATTCAAATCCCTGGTCACAGTGATTGATCGAAGCATGAGCTTAAGAGCCAAATTGGACTAGCTCAGGTCGATGCCAGCTTTTAGGCATGATCCCCACAAAGAACCTCTTCATTTTGCTGTACCTGACCCCAAGATGGTGAGTCCACTGTTGCCAGGTATAGAACAGTGGCCCCTGAGAATTGGACCCTACATAAAAAGGAAGGAAAAGAAACAAATTCTGATGACATTGTTTGAAGTCCAACATGCATCCTGCCTTAACCTTTCACTGCATGAGCCAGTGACTTTTCTTTTTGTCCCAGTGCGTTCGAACAGGGTTTTCTGCCACCTGCTGTTGTACAAGCCTGACTGATTCAGGGTGTATTTTCCCGTTCCTCAAAGCAGTCTCTGCAGTTACCGATCAGGCTTCACACATACCCTGTGGTGCTCCCACTCCCCATCAGCAGATGGTTTGTCTCCTCCTCTACAGAGACAAGAGAAAACATTAGGCACAAGTCCGTGCTCTCTCTGACTTAGCCATCTTCACTGCCATCATTGTACTGCCTCTAGGGCTACTTCTGTCCACAGAGAGCCTGGCCACCTCTGTTCTGACTGAATCCTGTGTCCACCGCCTCTGCTGAGACTTGGCTCTATCAGTGACTCCCTCTTCCTTTCATTTTCAATCTCTCCTGCTCCACTGGCTCTTTGTCTTCAGCACATGAACATATAGAAGCCTCCCATAAAGATGGAAAAAGCAAGCTAACAAGAAAAAAACAAAGGAGGGAAGAAAAACAACTCTTCTTTTCCCTGAAAAACAGCCAATCAATCTTCCTTTTCCATTCCTTCACTTTACAACATATTTGATTCAACAATATTCTATATTCCCAGTACTTTCTCATCATTCATTCAATTCTCAGCCTCCCGCAATTAGGATTCTAGCCCTCCACTTTCCTAAAACTGCCAAGTGCAATGGCCTACTTTCCACATTTCACTCCCCTGTAGCACTGATTTTGTTGATTTAGCCTCCTCAAAACAGTCTCTCAAGCATTTCCTGCATAGATCTTACTTTTCAGTGGTTCTTCCTTAATTTTCTATCCCTTAAGCCAACAACGTAACCCTTTTCAGATGACAAAACCTATTGAAAATTGATATCCTAGTGTGTTTCCCTAGAAACATATGCTTTGCATAGTATTGGTCAAAGTTGTTAGTGACAAACTGAAGAATATATTCCAGCTAATCTAATCAAAATGGGTTTTCCTAAGAATACCGAATACTTCCAAGACCGTTAAACCACATAATAGAACTGCTAGGCCTTTGGCCAGTGAGGAAGCTTCCAAAGAAAAGCCACCAGCAAGTTACTGGCACAAAAACTATAGGAACTCTAGCAGAAACTGGATTAGCATAGCAGGCACCCTGCACCCCACTCTTCTCACCTCAAATAACTCCGTTTCAGATCAAATCTCACATGAGGTGACCATTGTTAAGTGACCCAGTTTCTAGTCAATGTCTCTCACAAGCTTATCTTACTGACAGAACCTAAGTCTTTTCCAGAATCCTGCCTTCAAAAGGGAAAGGAAAGTGCAGTTTCCACCTTCTCGAGTCTCCTATAGAAAGGGGCTGGGTAGGGTGTGTGAGGTTAATCTATCTGCTGTGTTACCGCAGTATGTAAATGCACAATTCAAAGACTGAATTTTCTTTAAGGATTTATTTTTATTTATGCATACAAGAACTGGGGTGTAGGCCAGAGCTGTGGGGGGTGAGAGGGTTCACCAGAGAGAGTGGGGAGCAGAACCAGCAGATCCACTGAAATACACTGCTGGGGAGAGCAGCCGGTGAGACAGGAGAGGTCTGCTGGCCATGTGGGTAAGCTCCCTGGTCAGGGATCAAACTCACATTGCAGTGGCTGACGATAGCTTGATAGTGCTGAGAATTAAGCCCTTGCGCCACGACGATAGCTTGATAGTGCTGAGAATTAAGCCCTTGCGCCACGACGATAGCTTGATAGTGCTGAGAATTAAGCCCTTGTGCCACCAGGGAGGCCCTCAAAGACTGAATGTTAAGAACCACATTATAAGTACTAATGCTCCTAAGTGCCCTAGTTAGGATCTTTGCTAAAAATGTCTTTTACTGAGGTAACACTGGGTTATAACAAATTTCAGGTGGATATCATTATTATGAGCCAACACATGTCTATACTTCATTAACTTTATCACTAAAAGTCCAAGCCCTTCCCGTATCTTGCCATCGACTCCTTAACCCAAAATATCCACCCCTTTCCCCCTTTCCCTTCTAGTAATCACTACCTGGTCTCATAGTCTAAAAGTTTATTTTCATTTTATTTAGTTTCTTTGTTAATTTGGTCTCAATATCCCACATGGCAATGAAAGCATATGGTGTTTGTCTCTCTCAGTCTGACTTGTTTCTCTATGGATCTTTTTTTGGGTTACATGTGTCAACACAATTGAAATCACCTTTAGCAGGAGAGAGGAGTTACTTACTACATAGAAAACTTCAAAACCAGAGCTAATTTCATCACATTGTGGGTGACAAACTGGGCATCGGGACTCGCTCGCTCAGGGTCTCCATTCTCTCAGCAAGGTTTCCCACTGCTTCCCTCTCGGGCATGTCTCTCTGCAGGGACAAAACGGTCACCGACAATCCCTTGTTCATATTCTTACCAGTATGGCAACCCCAACAAAGAGCTCCTTTTCTCACATAGTTTCAGCTGGAGACCTAGAGTGATCTCAGGGGACCAGTGAGTCCAGGGCTGAATCCACTGGTGAAAGGGGACTGCAGGGCTCTGGTGAGCTGTGTCTGAGTGATGTGCCCAGCCGGGCCCAGATGTGAGGCCATCTCTATCTGGACAAGTTGGACTGGGGAGTGGCGATGGAGGTGCCTGCCAAAGGAAACAGTATGTTGTTCCACAAAGGAGGGAGAATGGATGCTGGGAAAGCAAATGCAGGAGCCATTCATTACACCAAAATTCTGTCTCCTACCATCTACTCCACACATTGCCTCTGGGTTATCTCAACTGCTTGCATGATTTCAACTATTGCCATGATTTAGAATTCTTTTCCCTGGGATAAATCTTAATTCTATTATTTCCATCTAATGAAATAGAAATTTCAAGTCGCCAAAAGATATGCTCCATATCTTAAAAGGGATTTTTAGAAGTGGGTGGGGAGATTTTGTAGAACACTCAAAATGCTTTTATACAAATTAAGGGCAATATCATCCCCAAACCCAAAAGCTAAGTTACCAAATCATACCAAATGGGAAGGATCTACTCTTGAATATCAAGGGTGTCCTGTACCATAAACACTTCCAGGTCGGGCGGAAGTCTTTCCTACTGGGTCCTTGGGTACCACCAACCGACACACTTTCTCAGCAGTTTTATTATGCCTCCCAGAGAGAATGAACATCAACATCTTTTCTCTTTTGCTTTCCTTTCTCTGCTCACAGCTCGCTCTTTGTCACATTCACATTTGTTTGTCATCTTAATAACCTCTTTTCTCCTCCTGCTTCAATCTTGCCCAAGAATCTTGACCTCAGGAAAAGTATGTCTTCTCCTTCTGTCTCAGGTTGAGTTCCCTAAAAACAGAGTCAAGGTGGGGAGCCTGAGTAAGTGTGTTATTACAAAAGGGTTCATAGGAGCATCTTATCAGAAAGAAAAGATGAAAGAAAGGAAAGAGGAAAGCTGAGCAGGATGTAGCTTATGGGAGTTCTCTCATTCTGATCCTAATTCACCACAACCTGTCTGCCTTCAGCCCAGGGGGCAGGGGCTCTGTACCCCTCTCCAGTCCCTGGAGTGGGGTGTCATGAGGGACAGCCTGTAGGCAGGCCTGGAGAGGTAGCTCCAACCACCCACGGCAGAACTTCAGAGAAGATTGTAGGTCTGAGTCATTTTTAACAGCTGCATCTGAGCTGTCTGTGAGGGTACCCCAGGGACTTGGCCAGGCGCCATTAGCATCTGCAGGGATTTCTCTCCTTTTTATTTGCCTTTATTGTTTTCTCTCTTATTTAATTATTTAGGTAGCAAAGACGGGGAAATTGTTTTAATAGTTGGGAAGCTCTGATTTAGGAAAACTCCTGAATTGGTCTGCAGAAGGTGAGAGGTGGTCACTTAGGAGACAGGGAACCAGAAGGAGAAATGCAAGCAGCCGGTATGTGGAAAAAGAATCCCAATGGCCAAGAAGTCAAGACAAAGATGCTCAGCCTCCCAGCTGATGACTGACGGTGAGGGGTCCCAGTCCTGCTCCCTTGTCACCAGACAGGACAGACTATCATGAAATCCTGGTGGGACCAGGCTGAGGGGATATCCTCTAAACCACATCCTCAGTTAACTAGATTTCCCATCATTTGGAGGGTTGTATTTAAACTCAGAGGTCCAGGTAAATTCAGTTTTCACTTGTATTAATAATATAATGTAGCCATGTTGGTCTCCGATTTTTTAAAGGTTAAAAATGGATTAAACCTGGACATTTCCCTGTGTTCACTATTGCAGATCACACTAGAGTCCATTGAGATTTGTGAGTCAAAGTTATTGCATTGTTGTATAACACCTATTGGGGGACAGGAGCCATAGAAGTGAATTTTTCCTGATATGAAATGGGGAGGATAATTGAAATTATTGATCATGGTTCTGGGTTTCCTAAAATAGGAGTAAATTTCACAGGACTCTGGGGGCACAAGCCCCATGACTGTGAGAAGAGCACAAGTCCCCCAAACTTCCTATCGCAGCTCTCACAGAAAATGACTATATTTTTATGTTAGAGAGGACCTGGGTACAACTACATAGGACTTGCTAGAAAACATCCATTTTCTTATATTACATGGTATAGTTATGCCAAGGAAAATAAGACATAAAATATCAGGAAATATTTAATGTGGACTTTCTTTTTTATATACTTTTTATTGAAGTAGCATTGCATTGTAATGCAAGTTTCAAGTTTACATCATTAAAAATCAGCATCTCTATGTCCTATATCCAGTTCCCCACTGGAAGTTTGAGTCTATCCTTCACCACATAAATGAATATTGCATTTCTATAAAACTGTTCAATGAAATCTCTTCAAGAACTTGATAGAAACCTGAGTTTGTTCTCTGGACAGAGTTTCTCTCTCTCAGGTGTTAGCCCTTATGTGGCTAACATTCCTCTTCCTATTCTTGATAGTTACTATCAAGAAGAAAAGTATCCATGCAAATCGGTGATAAAAAATTGAAAGCCATTTTCTAACCTTTCAAACATTTATAACACTTGAAATTATGTTTAAAGAGTCTAAAAGCTTTTCCTTTGCGTTCATGATGGAAACTCTTAGAATATGGGCAAATGGATTTTGAACTCAATTGGACTTTTTTTCATCAGTGATTCTGCAATGTGGAAACTCTCTTTTGCTGCTCTTGCATGTATTCAAGCAGTTACTCTGAGGACAGTGATTCTGCCAAAAGGTTCCTGGGCCTGAAACTGACAGTACCCTAAATGGAGGGATAGATATTGGAGTTTGGCCCACCCTACTCCCCACAGCCCAGTCAAGTTCTCATTCTCCCCAAACCTGTTTCTTGGATTTGGGTACCTCTGTAGAGCTTTCCAACACAAACTCCTCTAGTTCCATATCTTTTTAAAAAAAATATTTATTTATTTATGCATACAAGCTGGGATGTAGCCAGAGGTGTGGGGTGGTGAGAGGATTCACCAGAGACAGAGTGGGGAGCAGAACAGGCAGACCGACCAAAGTACACTGCTGAGGGGAGCCGCGAGAGAGCAGGAGAGGTCTGCTGTGCCATGTAGGAATCTCCCTGGCTGGAGATCGAACTTGTGCCGCAGTGGCTCTGGATAGCTTCATAGTGCTGCGCTTAACCCGTTGCACCACCAGGGAGGCCCTAGTTCCACTTCTTTGTCTACCAAATGGGCAATGGTGGCTGAGGCAAACTTCTCAGTGGATTGTCTTGTTTGCCATTGTTAGCACTGCAGGGAGTCCCAGGTTTTTTCATCCACTCTCAGTCTTGGGGGTACCATGGGATAATGTTAGGTCCTCCAACTCCTGCCCAAGCCACCCTCTAAGGATCTTCAAACCAGGTTGGTAGCCAGACACTCCAGGCCCTGCCACACTGCCCAAAGTGCTGAGATCACTTCCCCGAAGTTCCACACCACTGAGGAATATCCAGTTAATGTCATAAAAAGGCAGCAAAAATTAACTCTTTAAAATGTTCAGAGAACTCACTTCATAAATTAAGAAACAAGTGTAACTAGTTAGATCATTTGCTGTACAAGCTATGAGAATATAATATTATTTTATTTCTTATAGATAATACAATGAAGATAATGTTTCTAAACTTTTATTTGAGCTGATTAAATTAAACCTTTCTTGTCACTGTATCCTGCTGTACTGCATCACTTCTGATGCTAGCAACATGGAGTCTGCTTAGTTTGCACAGATAAGGACACGGTCTTCAGCTGTTCTCATTCAGATGTCAGTTGTAAGTTCAAGAGTCCCCAGGCCATTTGTACTTCTGATTAACTGGCTATAAATTTGGGGTTTTCCAAGACCCCCTCAAGTTTGACACTTCTTTAGAATAGAGAACTGAGAAAAATGCTACAGTTACAAGAAGAGTTATTACAAAGGATAGAAATCAGAACCAGCCAAATGAAGAAACACTGAGGGAAGGTCTGGGTCTGTATCTTCTCTCTTGGAATCAGGATGTGTCGCATCCTAGCACATCAATGTACTCACCAACCAGGAAGCTACCCTGAGAAGCCTCAGTGTCCAGAGAGTTCGTTAAGGTCTCAATACATAAACACGATTGATTAAATCATCAGCCACGTGATTGAACTCAGTCTCCAAGATTCTTCCCTTCCCTGGAATTTGGGGACCAGGCTGATGTCACTCTGCTCAGAGCCCCAACCCTCTTGTCAACCTGTTGAACTTTCTGGCATAATCAGTCCCCACCTTAAGTCACCTTGTTAGTGTGAATTCAGGTGTGGTTGAGGGACCCACTATGAATAACAAAGACTCTCTTATCACTCAGGAAATTCTAAAGTTTTAGAAGATATCACCCAAGAAGCAGGAAAAATGACCAAATTCTTTATTATGCAGTAATGCTTTTTTAATAATGTAGTTTATTAACTGAGAGAGTCAAGAGAGAATTCTGTTCTAGAAGTTGAGAAAAGAGTTTTGAAAAAAAGAAAATAAATTCAGATGAAACAATAAGAAAACAATTTAATATCTAGTTTATCAGTACAAAACTCTCAAGACAAGACTCCCAGAGAAAGCAAGCATTAGATGCATTTTTCCCTTAAGGAAGAACAAGTGAATTATCAGGAAGATAGTTTTGGGCTAGAGAACAATAAGAAAGAAGCCTATTCAAAGAACAAAAATCAAAGATGGCAGGAGGAAAAGATTAAAACCAGAACACCTAGTCTGAAAAGGCACTATCAGTTAAGAGACGAAAGTCCTTGGGGTGGGAGTATTATAAACCATCAGAAAGAATGTAATCAAGTAAGGTTTCACCTTTTATTGCAATTTAAAGACCTACAGATTGAGGGATATCAGTATCAAAGGGCTAACACTCTCTTGAACAAGATGTGGGACTTGGATTTGCCAGTTGATGAGACCGTCCACCTGGCATTCACTGGGAGACACAGGTTGGTGGTGTGGTCATGCGTCAGGCTGGTGCGTATCTGCAAGCCTGAAAAAACAAGATGTGACAAGTCTCCTGAAATGCAATTCTATGGCCAAAAGATGCAAAAGCTTGTTAAGAAAGACAGAAGTATGAGACTTAGATCTATGACAAACTGGTGTCTATTAGGAAATCAGAATTGTGAAGGATGTGTCTGGCCAAGATGTCCAGAAGAGACCTTCCAAGATGTATCACTGGGCATGTGAATTGTTTCAAGTTAACATTGGTCAGGAGCTCAGAGTTTTAAGAGAAATTTTTACCACTCACTTCACTACTTAGAGAATGAATGCTGGGAGTATTATCTAGATTTAGGGTTATGTCCAGAAATAACATTTCTACTGGAAAAAGCTATCTATACAGCAGGATAAGCAACTAGCTACAGAGCATCAGGTTTTTGTCATGAGTCCCCCTCCTCTCTCCTTGAAATCCCAGGTCCCTATCCCATTCCTTACCTAAGGATAAAAGCCCTTGGTGTGTCCTATTTACTCTAGAATATGCAATCAATTGAAGTCTCCATATGTGTATAATTAAATTTGTTCCTTTATACTACTAATCTGTCTGATGTTAATTTGATCGCTTGACCAGTCTGAGAAGAAGCCGGAGGGGCAAGTGGGAGAATTCTTCTCTACCTCTACAAGTACTAGCAGATGACAGAGAAAGATCTTTTTAGAACATCACTATATTCCTGACCTACCATCTTGCAGTATCTTGTAGAGGAAGAAAGACATAAAGCAAAGATATCATGTGTATAGGCCTTTGTTTTCTTCAAAGTGGGAAGCTTGAAAAATAATCTTGTGGACATGTGAATTTTTTCCAAGTTCATTTCATGAAAAGTATTGAAGGTTGTTCAGTAAGGAGTATATAATTTTCCTAAAGTTTGAGACCTTGATGGTATCTGTTTGATACATTCTTCACTGAATATTAATTGTTTCAAATATCTGGATATTTGGTAACCATAGACCCAACTCTTAGATGACTTTCTTTTTACACATCAACCTTAACTTCCCTGATAAGTGAAGAGATAGAATGTTATTACTAAAACTTAAATATTAAAAATGCCAATATTCCATCCATCCTAAGATGCATGTTTTCACATCGCTTAAACTGAGTGTATCTTTCAAATGTGTGACAGGCTTGAACATTACAAAAGCAGTTTCAAGTAAGTATTACAGGTTGGGTTGTATTCGACCCCCCTCACTACCCCATTTGTATGTTTAAATGCAATCCTTCAAATGGTGGGACATCCAATTAAGTGAGGATGTGGTTTAGAGTACATCCCCTCAGCCCGATCCCACCTCAGCTCTGAAGCAGACATTTCATGACAGTCTGTCCGGCCTGGTGGCCAGGGAGCAGGACTGGGACCCCTCACTGTCAGTCATCAGCTGGGAGGCTGAGCATCTTTGCCTTTATTTCTTGGCCATCGGACTTCTTTTTCCACACACCGGCTGCTTGCATTTCTCCTTCTGGTTCCCTGTCTCCTAAGTGACCATCTCTCCACCTTCTTCACACAAATTCACTCCCCTTTGGTACAAAGTTGCTATCTCAGAACTCTACACCTATTTAAAGTTCTATGTGCAGTGAAAACAGGATGAAAGTTGAAAATTGAGCATAGCCTTAAAACCTCCCTATGAAGACACACATTGGAAATGACATCTGTCCATCAATATCTTCAAGGTTGCCAACAACACCCTCAACTTCAAAATAGATGGTGATTCTATGACTGAATACTTGGAGAAATTGTATTACCTTAGGGGTGACATATGGTATGAAAACAGTGCTACTCTTAAGTTCTAGAATCTCACATCCCCACTCAGGACAGAGGGGTACTCACCTGTGAGAAGTATTCAGGAATGAGACCAATCAAGAAACAACGGGTTCAGTAATTATTATCTTACTTAAATTATTTTCTTTTGAGCCCATATAGTTACTTTTTTTTTTTTTAGATTAAATGCATGGACAGTTTTTCTCCAGGGGGCAAAACCATGCATCGCTCTGCCTTCAATTAAGGTTGTACTTTCCGTAGAGTCACTTCGGTGTCTGGGCAGAAGTTCCATTCTGCCTTGACCACCATTATGTCTATTCATGGCCCTTTTGGTTGTTAACTCCCCAACCAATTCAGCAACTATCTTTGACTTCCTCACAAAACTAGGAGGTCCCCCTACTATCTCTTAATCATATGTATGTATTTAATTTTAGAATAATATCTCAGAACAACACACAAAAGACCACCTCCACTCAAATTTGCTTCCAGATAAGCATACTTTGGCCTGCACAACTTTGTCCCAATCCAAGAATTCCATATTTATTTCTATCTATGTCAAAGTAAGTTCTCTGTTCAACACCAAGCTATAAAGTCCTAATTTTTATAAATTCCCTTTCTTAAGAAAAAGGAGCTAAGTCAACATATACAAAACATACTACATCTTACACACCTTATCTTGCTGAAAGTTTGTAATGGTACAAATACCCCATAAATTAAATCTCATTATCCTCATTTTATTAAGCAAGAAACTGGCTCGCAGAAGTTGAGGAAATTGCCTGAAGTGTCCAAGCCAGAATTCAAACTCAGATTGTTTTCCCCATCCCTTATCACCTCGAGAATTTAGGGTAGGTCTTTTAGCATCTCTGAACTTCAGTTTGCTCACTGCTTCATTTAAGGAGACTGGGTTATTTTGAGGTGCCTTCCATGTTAATTCTAAGAAAAGAGAAGCTGATGTAACTGGAAAGAATGGGGAGGGATAACAGAAAGGGAGTAGAGTTTTTGAGAATTTCTTATCTCACTATTTATGATTCTACTGATGTGTGTTACTGTAATCATTTAATATAACCAAGCAATTCCCTTGTGGGAGTTTATCATCATCTTCCACAGAAAAATATGAATTTTTCTTGGTACTTGAGAGAAATATAAGCAGCTGAAGTGTGAATAGGACTATTGTAAGGGAGGTATGCCTCAAAATAATTCTTGCAGTCTTCAATTTTTATTTTTCAAACATAAAATGGTACTCATTATTCTTCACATTGAGTTTCAAAATAATGTGGATTTGAACTATTAGACATATACATGAAAACATATTTCCCAAACCAAAAACAAACTAAAAACAACTCTTTAGAAAGACCCTCAACTGGCTCTTCCCTAAGGTCACAATCGATTAACCAGCTCCATGTAGAAATGTAGAATTATAAAGAATGGAGATTTTCTGAATAAGTTTCAGTAACCAGATCAGACTCAGAATAATGAACTAATTTTTGAAAAGGCAACTGCCCAAACCAAACAATACTTTTGAACTGTCTACAAAGTATGGAAAGAAATATGACCTCCCATTGATCTTCCCACAATCTCACACACACACACACACACACACACACACACACACACACACACGCCCCGCACGCGCATCATTCCACAGATACATCACATACACAGGCATATCACTCACATTACTAACGCATTACACACATATGCACATCACATCACACACATGTACACACATATCACATCACCATCATCACAACCATTAGTATACATTCTAAAACTTGGGCGGGTTGGAAGTAAAGTTCATCCTGGAATAATAATGACTAACAGAACCCACTTTAAGTGTAAAGGCATGACAAAATTTATTGACTGAATTAAACACAACAGTTAAAATGGCAGTGTTGTATTTTCATTTTAAGATGTTTGAATGAAACAAGAAAAGTGCTATTAGTTCAAGCTTTCCTTACATTCATTAAAAGAATGACTATCAAAAACAGCAACATGCATGATGATACATAAGCACAGAATGGAATTATGTCAACAAATATACAAAATACCCAAAATAAAATATTTACAAGTTTAAAAATATAAACATTGGTTCATCTATCCCATTAAACCATTGGAGTGGAGAAGGAAAAGACCCTATTGCTATTTAGAATGCTTTTTTTAAAACAAGTTTTAAAAACATAGAGTAGATCTAAGAGACACTTTTTGACATCTTAGGGGAGTTTAACATTCTATTATAAAAATAATATCTATAAACCTACTAATAATTTTCCTCTTGTGCACAAAAATAATACAGCCAAAAAAGTCTGTCTTCAAAGACATGCCTGACTTTCAGAAAAACTAATTATAGAAATGGAGGTTTTCATTTGGGTCTTTTTTGTCATTATTCTCAAATAACCTACAACTCCCTATATAACACTGAGCTATTTCATATAAATAATTTGGACAAAACCTGAAGTTGACAATGAGCCTGATAGCTAGAATCAAGTAAAAATAACAGGAACTTACTTTGCCTTTAACAACAAATAATCTTCCCTGATATTTTTGATAAAACTATTACTTTCAGATCTTCCATGTTCAGTTGAATTTATCCTGAAAACAATAAACATGTGAATTATTAGTTTATTAGGGTTTCTCCTTCTCTATTTAAAAGTTTCTGTGCAGTGGGTGTAAAAATAATGTAGTCATTTGAGAAGGTTCACTGATTTCTTCAGGCTGCCTGGGTGACTTCTTGATATGTTAGCAAGTACTTACATGTATCCATGCTTTGTCCCTCTGTGATGTGACCAGATATTTTAGTATTTCTGCGTTAGTTTATTAAATGGTCCAGGTAGGTATTTGAGGGAGTTTAATAAATCTCCAGTAATCAGTAATCTAGGTGAAATTTTATTAAAAATGTATCTTCTCTCAGTCTTTCTGCTACTCTATAAATTATTGAATAATTTCCAAATATTACCCCAGCTTACAGTTTAATAGAATGGCCACTGTTATTGAAGTGTCCATCTGCATGTCATTAAAAAAGGTCAAGTCATTTAAATGCATTTTTGCAAATGTAGGCATCCATCTGTTAGTAAAATAACCTTATTAATATGACAATGGCATAATGGCATTTTAGAATCAGAGTGGAAGAAAACTCAGGTTACAACTTCAGACTCGCTACTAAAATTACTTTTGGTTTTATTACTGACAAAGCATGCACCTGGTTATTAAATCTGCATGTTCACTTGCTAGTGTGTAACTCTAAAACAATTGGTAAGTATGGTCCAAAACTTTGACCGATCCAGGTAATTAAAAAACATACCAAACAGCCTGCTAGACTCTGAGATCTACCTTTTAGACTTGCATATATAAAAGTCATCTAGTATTTAAAAAAAAAAACAAAACCAAACCAAGTTTACCTTTAAGAAAAATAGTGATCATTTTAATGGTGTCCACAATCATAGAAATCTGGTTTGGCTCTTGCAGTTCAAAATTTTGATTAATTCCTTAGAATCAATCATACAAACACTGAATCGTATGGCTAAAAAGACTTATAATTAAAGCATGAGCTATTGAGTTAGATTTCTGGTTCAAATTCTGTGCATTACTAATTAGAGGGATTTTGAATAAGGTATTGGGCCTCTGTAAGCATGCTTTTCTGCCTCTGTAGGATGGAGTCAGCACCCACCTTACATGGTCCTTGTGAAAAGTGGAGCTAACAATGTAAAGAAAGCACCGAGCATCATTCTGGCACACGGTAAACACAGTGTTTGCTAGTCATTTTAACTAAATATAAAATACTCAGCTTCATGGACTGCCTTCTAATTGTTCAGTAAGCACTAGTTGAATTAATCAAGAAATAAAAAATACGTAGGTCAGGAGTTAATGGCCATAGGCAGAATACAGTGTGCACCTCTTTCAAAAGAGCTAGGAGCTCATCTCTGAAGTTCAGAATTGTTATAAGGCGGGGAATCACTCAGCTAGCTACTATTTAAACAAACAACACAGAAGCAGCCTAGGCCGGGCTTAAAGTGAAAAACACAAGTGAAATGTGCTTAGAATGACTGAAACCTTATCAAGGAAGAAGTGTTACCATGACAACTTAAGAGCTTTCTGTCTGTACTTTTGATGCTAATTCCAAGGAGAGGATACCTCCAAACGAAAGCATATTGTCTGCTATTAACTATACAACAGTGGCAGGTTTCCCTGTAGGTGATGAGAGCACCATTGTCTCAGACACATAACCAATTTTCATCTTCATGGACATGAAATTAGTTGGTAATGATATTAAGCAGTTCTTAGCTCTTGTAATATTGTAAATCCCAGTCCCAGAGACAAGAGAGAGACAGACAGAGAGAGAGAGAGACAGAGAGACAGAGAAACAAAAAGAAATAAAAAGGAAGAATTAAATGCCATATTAAATAGATTACCTAATCCACATGGCTGTTGAGAGGATAAGTGGCTATTTGTAACATTCCTAGCAGTGATTGACACTTAATAAGCACTCTAAAAATGTTAATCATCATTATATTGACTATTACTATTCTTAGATCTAATTTGTGTAGTTTAATCCACAATACCCTTCTTCAGCTTGACCCCATTCTACTCCCACAAACTTAGGCAACAAATAAAAAAAAAACAGGTAAGTAGAATAAAGGTGTTTTAAATGAATGTTAAAGTCCAATTATACTATATGTGAGTTCCAAACTGAATGGATTTTATTAAGTGTTAAATACAGAATATACTCCACAAAGATGGATTGTGTTGAATTAAAGTAATAGTTGTGATAAAATGTGTACAATCTCAGTTCTGGAGACTGTCACTGTTTTAATCTTCCACTTCCAGTTCTAGAAGGAACTCCTTTCTGTAATCATGAAGCTATCATTCTGAAACCCTCGTTGAAACATTACCTGCAGTGATAACACTCCTTTTAAGTGCCTATTGTTGCAACAAACTGTCTTCTTTAAACCATTATCACAGTGAAAGGCTTTGGAAGCAACCCATGACAGACATCAGAAAATCTTCAGAGTAGGATAGGGTCATGGAATCAGTGACTCTTGATGAGAAGCCACACCTACACATCAGTCTGACGATGCTACAGCTGCTGCATTTTGCCAAGTAAATACTTGTCTCTTGCTTCCCCGCCTAAGCTCTTTCAGCTATCATCTGTCATACTAACCATTAGTGTTACATTGTTTTATAAATATTTTTGGGTAATGAATCGAAAATTGTTAAGGCTGAGTTTACACAAGTAAGAACTGCGTCTTCATCCCTCACTCTGCCTGGAGAAGGGGAAGGGAGCCAGGTCAGGCTGAGATATTTGGGATTCTCCTCAGTTCTTTCAGAAACTTTTAACTGGCCATCTTCAGTTGTGTGAAGGGGCGACTGTGAAGCCTTCTTCCTCCTGCTTCAGAGTCTAGTTCTTCAGTAAATTTCACAAATTATGAGGGGAGACAGTGAATGTACTGGTCATGTCTCAGTAGAAACCAAACAGAGGGCTCAAAACCAGAGAGTAAAGAAGCAGGAGAGAAATCTAGAATGACTGTGGCAGGAAATGAACGCAACCATGAAGATGTCAAAACCCGCTAACATCATGAGAAGTAAACCCTTACCTCTGAGGGTACTAAGTAAACCTGATGAAAACAAAGGGAGAGGACAGAAAGCTACATGCATCAGTCTCTCCATGCAAAGTGAGTGGAAAAGAGCCTCCAAATTAATATGACAAGGAAATAAATAATGAAAACTCAGAAAGTCAGTCAAAGAAATCTTTTTACTGTGATAACTGTGTAAGCAAAGGGATGTTTGAATTCCTTTAAGTGCAAATATTTAAAAGCTACTTCTGACATGAATGAGAAAATTCTTTAAATTCAGTAGTAAGTCATCACTTTCATATATATTAAATACTTTATTATTTAAATAGGCAGATAATTTGCGTGACTTATATTTTAAGGAAGTCCTTAATGTTCTATATTCCATTGTTGTTACTAGGTGAAATAATAAAAATCTTATTTCCTTTTGTGGTTGTGCTAATGGAAGAATAAAAGCATCATTTGCCATTAGTAATAAAGCAGAGTGGTTCAAGTAATATTGTCTCTATAAAACAGATATTAAAGTCAGGCTGTCTTTGTGCAGAGCTATTAAAATGGCTGATAAATTCAGGGCCAACAATTGCTTTGACTTCTCTAATTTGGCCAGCTCTTTGACTAAAGGGATTTAATCAACCAAGCATCTCAACCGTACGTGGTCAGGAAAGGCGTCATCAAGTCATATCCAATCCTTCCCTTTAAAAAAAGAGCAAATATGGCCAAATCAGATAATGTATTAATATTAGAAATTGAATTTATTAAAGTTATAAAAAGCAATCTCCATGAATGTGAATGAGAGAAGCCCTTGGCACAAAAAAGCAACTATGATGTACGGTTAAAAAGGTTAAGACACAATCTGCCTGCCTTGGCCCTGAATCTTTATCAAGTGACCGAGGCCATTTAATTCATTGTCTAAATCCTTCACTTGACTGGTTTGGGTGGAATTCTTAAAGATTAGAGGAAAAAAACAAAAAGTATATGGAAAAAGTACAAATTTTTAAGTCTTATGTAACTGGTTAAATGACAGACAAGGGGAAATTAAGGTAAACTTTGCTGACATTTTCCTTTACTTATAAAAAGAAGACATGGCATAGTAGTATAAATGCAGAAATAAGTTTCCAAACTATGAAAGCAAAATTAGTTTGTTCCAGTGCTTACAAAATAGTTAGATTGCCTTTACTATTACAATAGTTTCATCAGTAAGTCAGGTATTCTTAATTTTCCTGTACAATTGAACAAATATAACTTTGTCATAAACTCATGCAGAGGAGAATATAACCCTTGCAAGAAAAAATGCACAAGAAGAAAATAAAGATCCTTTGTTTTACAAGTAGAAAAAAAAATTATGTTCTTTCCATTCCCTAATGAGAAATGAATACATTTTGAGTGTAAATAGTACTATCAGTAGTAAATCAAATTTAAATCCCCTTCTGGAGACAGAAATAATTTCTAAAATACATTTAGTTTACAGTAGACGCCTTTGTTAGTTTGTGCATGGTTGAGGGCATGAGCACGTGTGAGTGTGAGTTGCTTCATGAATCCTGGTGGTGCACTGAGAGTGCTTACGGCAATCTCTGAATATAGGATCTCAGACATTTATATATAGAAAGAAATTAAATATTAAAACATTATTTTGAAATAACATTAAGGATCTGACATAATTCAAGAAATTAAACTCTGACTAATAAAAAATAACGAATCTCTACCACCGCTTCTAATTGATTCATTGCAAATTGAAAATGGGAAACCACCTGCTTTGTGCTACTGCCTTAAACTTGTTTTTCTTTGATGTCCACTTATTTTGTTACTTCTTTCATATTATTAACATGGTTTCTCATATACTTAACATGCCTTAGTCTTTCCTTTATAAAATAGAAAACAAACTTTAAAAGCATATAATATCAGTTCATTACTTAAACAATCTCTCTGGAAGGTGAATTATATAGAAGTGTTTACATCATTTACATATGTGTAGCTTTACTTGAAAATGTTTACTCTTCCTGATACCATGAATCACCTCTGGTAAAAGCTCTGGTCTTGGGATCAAATATACTGTAGTGCATTTCAAAAGGGATGTTATATAACCATTAGACGCTAATAGCTTTGTAGAAACTGCTTCCATGTGTCATTCAAACTATCTAGGCTTATGGTTACTCTGTGTAATAATCTGAAATAAATGTTTCATCTAAGACAATAGATAACACACATATTAAAAAACTTCATTTAAAAAAAAGTGGCATAAAGGGTTTATGATACATAGGCTTGCCAGTGTCATATTCTGAACATGTTCATCTTAGTCATAAGTCTACAAAACAAAAGTCAAATGACATGAAAACTATATTTTTCTGTTTATTTATGTGTTCCTCATTTTGGAATGAGGAATTATTGAATCCAAAATTTCTATAACCAAGGTAAAACCTCTATAAATCAGGGTTTGGGGTAAGAAACAAATCAATTCTTACCTAAGACAAGGTAGAACCATTCCTCTGGGACATCAACACAATATACATATATATATGTATATATATATATATATATATGAATATACATATATATGTATATATGTATATATGTGTGTATATATATATTTTTTTGCATTGAGAGCCAGAGAATCCATATAAAATAAAAACAAAATTGCTTCGATTGCAGCACATAAAAGAACACCAATGGTTTGAGGACAATATCTAGTTATAAAACCAGATTTTAAACTTGAAGTTGCTGACAGATTACAAAATGTTAACAGCTGGATAAACTGTAAAATACTCATTATCTACACAAGAAAAGGTTACAGTTTATAAATGCTAAAATCCTATGTCTGTTGGCCTTTAGTGAAATCTTTCCCTGATCCTGATTTCTGCACTGGGTGGGGAAAGAAAAAGGAAAAACCTGCTCTGCTGAGCTTTGCATTTATTCCCAAACAAATGATGTAAACCAACCAAAGCAAAACTCTCCTGTTTGTTGTGGTGGTAGATATTTACCTATTTGCATACTTAACAAATGACAGCAGGCAAGTATTCTGCCAGTGATCCCCTCTTCTCATCATCAGGTAAATAAATACCTGGCTCTTTCAGCTTTGTAGGTGTTTTCCAAACAGTGATACAGCATAGGGTCTTTTTTTTTTCCTGGAAAGAAAAAGAAAAAGGAAGGAAGGAAAGTGTCAATGAAAGAGGATTCCTCTGGTCTCTTGGGGGTTCCTCCAGGGCCTCTGGATCCTGGCACAACCAAATATCACAGCAAGATGCTTACTTCTGTTTGGTTAGGTTCTATTTTCTGCAAAGGCAAGTAAAGGTGACTCCGAGTGTTCAGTGCATTAAAGAAAAAAGAAAGAAAACAGATTTTTAAAAGGTAAAAAAAAGTGCTTGAAAATAATTCTCAGGGACTTATCTTAGGAGGCGAATCCCAGGTGTAGCATCCCCCCTGTCTCCTGTACCCTGCCCTGGCTGGCACCTCAGTCCAGGCCCTAAAAGCCTGTCTTTAGGGGGAGCGTAATTTATTTGAGTGGTTTCCAGGGAAAGTTGTATTCCTTGGCACGTGGTCCATTCCCCTTGGCCTCAGAGACCTCACAACTTTTTGGCACTGTCGTGGCAAGCCGCTGCGCGCAGGGTGGTCCCAGCCAAGCCCCTGTTGCTCACCCTGCGAACCAGCACTTTGGAAACAGGGATTTTTGTTCTGGGCATCTCACTCCTGGCTGGTTGCTGGGGCGCTACAGGATGGCTAGCTGGAAGGTTTGCAAGGTGTTTGATACTTATAGGAATTTTAGAGTCCTTCAACAGACTGCCTGGGGTTCGCAGAGGACAGGTGATGGTGACTGGAGACACGGGCTTTAACCGGGACAAGCAGGTCGTTTCCTCGCTGGCTGGAGGGGCTGCTGGGCACGCATCAGGATCAGAGTAGAGGTCGTAGAGAGCATCACCGCTGTAGCTATCCCGGGGGATGGAGGGCTTTTTACTGCTGCTCGTGCCCTCTTCCTCTGGGCCTGGAGTGGTGGAATCCCAGTAACCCTCGTCACTGTTGGGGACCCCTTCCTGCTGCTCCTCTGGGTGCTTGGGCTCCTCCTTCGACTGGAGCTCAGTGGGAATACGGTTGAGCCTCCTGCGCTTGACCGTGGATTTGTCTTTTGCGGCTTCAGCACACTTGGTGTCTTTGGAGGTCTCAGGCACCACCTTGGTTTCCAGAGATGCTGCTGCCTTACCCTCTACCTCTTGGGGCCTTTGTCCTTGGTCTTCGGTCTGGGACAGCATGTCCCAGAATTCCTGGAGATAGGTGTCATCCACCTCATCCGGGCTCGCCATCTCCTCCCCTCCTCCTTGGTAGGCCACCACCGTGGGGTTCTTTTTAGAAAGAACTGGCTTCCCTGGCCCGGGGGCATGCTTGTCACAGCTGGGACCTGCCTCCTCCTCTTGGTCTGCAATAATATCTCCACAGCCTGTAAGAGAGTCAAAGCTTTTCAGTGAAGTCACGTCAGAAAACATCAAACAAATACGATCAGCCGATGGGTCTGAGGGTGGATCAACAGAGGAAAGGTCAGGGACGGCAGACGCTCGACCACTGCCACATTCCGAGTCCACAAGGGGGACAGTCTTTATCGGAACGTCACCTGTCCTGGAAGCATCCTCCGCCGTCTGGACCTCCCCAGCGCCCAGCTCCGGGGGTGTCCAGGGCTTCTCCGCGCGCAGATGCCCCGCGGCGTCCTCTCCCCGGGCGCTTTTGGCCTTAGGGAACCCGGGGCTCTGGGCCTCTAGGCAGTTCCGCACTTCTGCGCTATCCGCGGAGGCCAGCACCGGCTCTCCCGTTCCGAGCTCACCTGCAGGGTCTCGCTGGGGGTCCTTACTGGGGTCCTCCGGCTCGCACGCGGGTCGGGGCGTTTCCTCTTTGACGCACTCCAAGCTGGCGGTGAGCGACCCCGGCAGAATGAGGCTCCCCGGGCCCCCCGAGCGCTCCTCCTTCTCCTCCTCCTTGCCCCGCTTGTCCTTCTTATGCCAGCGCATACTGCTGAAGAGCCCTTTCAGCCCTCTCTTTTGTTTGCCGCCAGCCTTGCTTGCATCTGCCTGATCTCCTTTGCCATTTTCGGATCTCCCGTTCTTTTTCAAAAGAGAGAAGAAGCTGTGTGACTTAGCCACAGAGCTGCTGGCCAGCGAGGCCACGCCGGTCACAGCAGTTCTGGGGGGACCGGGGTTCGGCCGACCCCCATGTGGGCCACCCCCGCCACCGCGACCGTCGCCCCCTCCGTGCTGCTCCTCCTTTTTGCTGCTCTCCAGCACCACCACCTCAGCTAATCCGTCGTGGGTCCTGCTCCTCACCATTCCCGTCGGACCCGAGCCTTTCCCATCCCCTTTGTTTTTGACCCCAAATATGCTGGGCATGGTGCCACCTGATTTCCTCTTCTTGAATAATTTGAAAGCAGCTTTATTAATCTTCCCCGATGGCGGTTCCGCGGCCGGAGTTTCGGCAGCACAATCACAATGCAAGTCCATGTCTGCCGCGATGGTCCTGGCCCTGGCCGCCTCCTTCCTCCTGCAGACCCCCGCGGACGCGCGGACGCCGCCGCCGCTGCCGCCGCCGCCGCTGCCGCTGCCGCGCTCGCTGTCAGCCTTGCCGCCGCCACTGCTCTCGCTGGTCTCCATGGAAACCGAGCGGGATAAGCAGCTTTCGTCAGCCGTGGGCTCGCGCCAGGCCACTGTCATCCGTATTCTAAATCAACCTGAGCTACTCTTGCTGCTGCTGCTGCTGCTGCAGCAGCAGCAGCAAAAAGAACCCACATAAAAGACCATCTCCCTTCCTGCCAAGGGCTTATATAATATTCTAACCCACTTCGGATCCGACTTGGCTTTGTGCTGCAGTTTTTTGTTTTTGTTTTTGTTTTTTTTTTTCCTTTGTGGCAAGAGCAGGCAATAGAGCCTTGAGCTGATTGCAGAAATTACAGTGGCAATTAGGGAATTCAAATTCCATTCCGTTTTACCCACCTTCAGCTGCCTCCTCTAGACTTGCTTTTCGAGAAGCCATGGATAGCAAAATGCCCCCCAAAATGGACAAAGTCTTTAAATTCATTCCAACGCAAAAGGATTCCTCCTCTTATCGCCCATTCTGAACTTCATACATCTCCATGCCTTTCTCAAGCCCTTCATGGGCATCCACATAATTTGGGTATCCAGTCCAGCAGGCCCACAGCATACCTGTTCCCATCTGTGTCCTGTCCTTGTAAAGCGCACTCTCCAGGTGGATGCCCAGTCCTTATATTTCTGTTGTGATTCTCACCACAAAAACAGCAACCGATACTGGGCAAATGAGTCTTCAAAGTTGCCAAGGGCCGTGCCCCAATTGCTTACCGGTCACTATCTTGGTTCTGCACCCGCACGCACAATTGCAAGACTACTCAGGCTTAGGGAACAATAACAATGAGATTTATTTAACAAACAGGGAAAAGCAAAGAATTACTGAAGTCACATATGGCCGTTTACCTTACTTAAAGCAATGTCCAGTCCTTTATGTTCCAGAAAAGTAACAAAGGTGGCTTCTTCCCCCCACTGCTGATGTGGCGCTCCTCTTCCAAACAATAGGCCACGTTTCCAAAATGGCGTCTTCCTTCTTCTGCAGACGCGCAACAACCAGACTGTAGGCCAGGTTCCAACTCATGAGGATGACACAGGACACAACTGGAGATGCTCCCAAAACTGCCATGATGCTCCAGCACAGCATCAGGCCAGCAAAACTGCAAACAGCAACTACAGCAGCCAGACGGCCCATCAGACTGCACTCACGCATTTTAGGAAGGCGCCTGCTTCGGCCCTCTGCCTTCTTCCTTAGGCTGCAGTAAAGACAAAACTGGGAGCATTTTCCAACGCTTGGCTACTTGCAAAGCCTCCAAAGTCATTGGTCCCAAAGTCACTAAAGATTCCAAAAAATGCTCAATCCGAAACTCTATATCCCGGCGGCTCAAAAACTTTTGGCATCTCATTTCCAAATTCTCAATCTTGACGGCTACATTTTCTGCCACTAATTCCTCTATTCTTACATCAAGACAACTGATTTCCCCTTCTTCAGTCCCTTTTATTTCTCATCTGACTCTCCACCCCAAACTGCAAAATTACCATTTTCCTTGGGGCTATTCATTCTCATCAGCAAACCCCCGCCAGAGGGCACGACCTCCACTGGACTTTGGACTCCGCTGGTTACACTTACATTTCTGTTGTGATTCTCACCACAAAAACAGCTGTATCAACTCTGCAATGAAGTGGAACCATGGGGCAAAGGAGTTTTTACCTCAGACTTCTAGATACTGGGGCTACTGTCCCAGAAGCCACTGCCTAGACACATTTGCTCACAATGGAGAAGCAGAGGTGAAGGATAGTTGAAGAATCTCATGTCCATGCCACAGGTGGTCCTTGGAGTCCAGGGTCAGCTTTCTCCTTTTCCCCGCAGTAGGACACAGGTTTTACTCCTGCCCCTGCTGCTGCCCCCTCCCCTTAACCATCACCCCACCCCACACACAGTCCCTTTCTCCTGTGGGGCAGGGAAGAGCTTGGCAGGGCCCCTGAGCGCTCAGGACATTGTAGCTGCTCTGACCCACTTAATCTAGGGAAAACATTCCCTCATCCCAGGGAATAATCCAATCTGGGATCTTTTCTGTGTTTGGGCTTCCAAGGTGATTGCTAATATTGAAAACTTGGCACTTGGTTTCAAGATCCTGGCTTGAGGGTACATTAGCAAAAAAAATGAAATTTAAAGGGAAAATACATAATTTATATCTTTTTAATATTATCTAATAATATGTAATAATATTATTCATTATGTTTATTGTTATTTATGATATATACCTTAATAATATATTTCCCATATAGATATACCAATCTTTTCACTAATCATCTTAAGCTTCACTTTTTTTAGTGCTACTTGCATTACACCCAGACACCCCAATCCACACTGATTGAAGTTGGAGTTTTACTAATAACATGGGTTGGCCACTGCAACTTCTATAGGATGACACACAGTTTGAATTTAGGCCTGGGAGTTACATACTGTATACATCCCCTTTTCTGTTGATTTTTATCAAGAGCAATGTTTTGTAAAATGACAACATCAGTGAGTTGAGATTCAGGAGAGGTTTTCATTCCTAGCAATCAGTTCTTGCTCACTTAAAGTGGACATCCCCTACGTCTTCACCCCCAGGACACTGTAAAGCTAATACCAAAGAGAGCCTTTAGCCCATTCTAACTGACCACTTGCCATCAGGACTGCCAAATGAATCAAGCTCCTCATTGCCATGAGAGACAACAGGTGTGAAGAACAGTAAAGAGAAACTCATTTGTTATTTCTTCACAACCTTTTGGTGGACAATTGAAAATATCTTTATTCTTTTACACACACACCACACAATTGCTTCTGAAGCTGGTGTGTGCTGTTACCTTGAGCAAGCTTCTGCTGCTTTTCACCCCAGTAACCCGTAAGCCACTACGAGTTCTTGTCCCATGAGCCATAAAAAGGAATTCGTAGACAAACTTCCTCAGATAAATAAGCAGAGAGTAGCAAATCTTTATTTAGAGAGTAAAAAAAAAAAGTTTATTTTGAGGAAAAAGAACAAACACAAAGACTCCAAGGCACCAATGCCAAAGAGGAGGAAAAGATGCTGTATGGGGCCTCCCCAGTGGCGCAGCAGAGGCAGTTCTCAGGGCTGCCGCCTACATGCTCTCTTAGCAAACCTGTGCCTTTCAGGGCAGCCTTTTCTGCTATCTGCTCTGTCACTGGTGAGCCCTCTGCTGCCCCACGCCTCTGGCCTGTATCCCAGCTTGTATGTATAAATAAAATAAATCTTTAAAAAAAAAAAAGATGCTGCATGGGCCTGTGTATAGGAGGTATTTAAACTTCTCTATCCTAACATATCATCCTACTTTGTGATTGGCTCTTTCTCTTAGTGGCCATACTCGTCCAGGCAGATGTACCCATTTTCCCAGCTCTTATTTCAGAGTTTACTGCCCATCCCTGTCCAAGCTCTCCTAAAATTTACTACCCACATTAGCCTTAAATTTTAACCTTAAAATTTACTGTCCCTATCAGGCCTCCTGGATTTCTGACCTCATCTCTGGGATATGTTTTGGTTAGCACCTCCAGGTAATTTGCTGTCCTTATCACAGAAGTCTCTTTAACTATCCTGAAGTCCCTATCTGTACTGTCCCTGAAGTTGTCTCATTAACTCTAACTTGCCCTGGGACCTGATGTTATTTTTGGGGGTCGATGGGTTTGAGAGCAGGGTCCTTGGATTCACTCTGGGAAAGGTTTCACCAGAACTCCCCTTCATTGGCACAAGGTTTGTTTTTCCACGAGACAGACTTTAGTTATATTTAAAGAACAGGTTTATTAGGGAAAGGGACAGAAGAGTAAAGGACGCTTGCATAGACACAAGTGGGCAGAAAAGGCTGCCCTGAAAGGCACAGGTTTGCTAAGAGAGCATGCAGGCGGCAGCCCTGAGAACTGCCTCTGCTGAGGGAGGTCAGTGAAGACCCAGCATTGTACAGGTTAGGGGCCGGCAGGAAGGCCGCTGCCCTGCAGAGGGACAGACTTGGTGAAAAGGGGCACCTGCATAGGCACAGGTGGGCAGAAAGATGGCTGCCCCTAGTCATTTCAGAGGCTGCCCTGATAGAGTCCTCTTTCAGTCGGGAGGGTCTCATTCCCTCCAGGAGTGGTTTGTTTGCTGTTGATTTTGGGTAACTAAGCAGGATCTGAAAGGGACCTGAGGTGCTACAATATGCTCAATCTCCATATCTTTACCCCTGGTCTGGGCTCCTGACACTCCTTACTGCAGTCTGATACCTGCCTGGGTCTGCTTTTGTGCTCTAGACATTGGTATAGCTGGGTTAACGGTTATGCTAATCCTCCTTGTGTGGGTCTGGTTCTAACCTTTTTTAAAGTTTTATTTCCTGCATCAGGACCCACTTTAATATCTGGGTTATAACATAATTGTGTCAAACCAAAAGAGTTTGTGACTGGAATCAGGAAAAATGAAGTAGCTTATAAAGAAATCTACCCCTTTCCATCCCTGAGCCTGTGTTGAGAGAAGGTAGATTTGCTGATCCATCAGGAATTACATTACCTGTCAGGACTAGCCCCTCACTGTGAGTTTCATTTACTTGAGACTCCCCACACTCCAAAAAAATTTGTAGAGGATTTCAGGATGGAGATCATACCTTTGGGACACAGACACTCAAACAGAGAAAGCGATGAAGCAGAGATGAAGCAGTAATTCTGAGGGTGAGGCCCACCCACCCGCCCTAAGGTAGAAAAATGTGAGGGAACCCAGAAATGTGGAGGCAAAGTGAGATTTAGAGGCTGTTGTATGAACAAGGACCCTCAAATGTTCTTCAATCTGGGATCCTTGTTATGGGACTCTGAGAAAAAAGAAGGTAAGGCTAGTAGCTTACAAGGAAGCTTTCCAGAAGAAGCCCCTTCTCCTAAAACCTAGGATCCTGCAGGAGAGTGGATGGTTGCAGTCCCAGTGGAATGGTGGCGTGGCAGGCTGGGGGCAAAGGCCATTGTTCTGAAGTCTCGAAAATGGTTTACTCACTCTTTAAAAGGCTTTTCACAGTCAAGCCTGGGGGAAGTAAAGATTGCATTTGCACAAAATGGTAACTCTTTACTTTGAAAAATCATGACAATAATTTTTTTTGCCAGGAGAACCCATGCTTGGTTCTGGTTTCTTCTTTCATTCTTTCTCCCCTCTCCTGCCACTGCCCCACTCTGCCCTAAATTAGAGAGCTTGTATAAAAAATTAGAATATAAAAGAACAGAGAAAGGACCTTAGAGGAAATGTTTCAGAAAAAAACTGCTCCAAAATGATGGGGTGCTGCACAAATGTAAACAGCAAGAGAAGATATGTGTGTGCTTCTCTATTTTGGCTCAAGGGAGCATTTGTCATTCAGTTAGGACTCTTCACTCCGGGTAGCACGTCTCTCTGGAGGAGGATAATCAAACCAAGAAAAAAAGAAACACAGGAGGAATCATTTGAGAGCTTGCCATCAATTCTTTTTTCAGGGTGTCTTCTAACCAGCTTAGTACCAGCATTTGTCCTAAGCTTCCTCAGTGGAATTGTCTTTCCTATGGGAACTGCTACAGGACAGGGAGAGGGGCACCCCAGAACCTCCAAACCTGTCTATTCTAAATAAGTTCTGCCATCCGCCGCATCAAGACAAACATTTAAGACCACAATTAGTGTGCAATAGAGAAAAGACAAAGAATATAGTTTCCAAATCCAGCACCCGAAGTTACCCATCCCTCATGGGTAAATATCCAGCCAAACAGGGTTGGCCCAAAGCAAGGCCCGAAAGCCTGCCACAAGTCTAAAGCATCTTCTGGTGGGGACCCATAGAAAAGGGTCAGAAACAGCCAGACAAGTCTCGAAGGAAAAGAGCAAAGTCAAAACCAAGATGAAAGCTGCCATCGTTAACCTCCCCACGGGTCTCTCACCCACATCTGTTTCAAACAGACCGGGACCAAGAAGCAAGTGCAGCTTCTTCGCAAGTCTCTCTGCTCCATGTGCCTCCTCCAGGTCCCTTTCTTGCTCTCCCTCCTTCCTACTTCTGGTCTTCTCCTCAGCTTCTCTCCTCCCTGCTCAGCTCCACCCTCCCTTGGGTGGGGGAGGGAACCTGGAACCTCCCCTTTTCCTGGGGACCACCCTGTTACAGAACAACCCAGAACACAAAGTGGAAAAGGTTGGGTGAGGTACTGTTGGGTGTGACCTTGCCCTGCAATTCCCCAGGCAAGGCATTTTCATTCAGGATGTCGCTGGGTTTGCCCTGGGTCATTAAAGGGATGTTGAATCAAAGAGGTTTGGAAATGAATGAAATGGGGGTTTAGGGTGGAATTGGGTCTTTAAGGGATAATACTTAATGAAGTTTTGAAATTGACATTTAAACTGGAACCAACATCTCCTATCACCCACCTCCCATTTCCAGTTGTGAACTACAGCAGGTTCACATCCTGCTCAGGAATTCAATCCAATTGAAAACGACAGTTCCCTGTTCCTTGTCTGTCTCCACCCTCCACCGTTTACCTTATGATTATCCTCCAAGGGAAGTTCTAGAAAGAAGTCTATGATGTAAGTGAAGACACTCAAATGTCCTCCAGCACCAGGTCCTTGTTATGAGGACAATCAGGAGGAGCTCCCGCTTTGCAACCCTTGACCCTCACCCTACGTCGTCTCTGTCCATGTATCACAGGTCCAGTCTTGCCCTCTGAGGGTTGTCGTGGGCCTCCTACAAGCTGTGACCATAAGTAAAGTGCACGGTCACCAGAAGAGAAACATGTCTCTTCCATGTATCCTTGCAGGATGCCTGGCATGGAGGGCAATGCCCCTAGTATTCCCTTGCTTGGGGAAGTTGAGGCTGCAGGTCTGGGATAGCAGATGAGGACTAGCGGGGTCTTCTGGCACAATAAACCCTGAGCTGCATTGAAGTTTTAATGTTTTCTTTTGCAGGTTTTGTTTCTTGATTTTTCTTGATCATTAGCTTTCACCATAGTTTAATAGTTGTTCTGGGTATATGCTTATGTAGAGGAAAAATTCATTTCTAATTATAATATTCAGTGTAAAAAGCCCAGTACAACTTTTTCCCATTAACTCTGGTATACAACTGAGGCTGCTGGGGGAAGAGCTCATCTCAAAGACATAGACCACCGCGTTGGCTCGGAATGAGGTGTTCTGGATTGAGATCTTCACTCATATCACCTCCACCCCACCCAACTCTCCATTCCCCCACCCACTGGGCCCTCCCCCCACCCAGAATTTGTACTGGCTCCTAGGGCAAGGAGGTAATCAACAGCAGAGAGCAAATAATAGCAAAATGAGCTCCTCTCTTTACTGCTAGTAGATCCCAGGCCCAGAGGCTGTGCAGCAGCTAGCAACACTGGCATTTGGGTGTTCTCCATGGCTCCCTCCTAGTTTCTGGTTACTGCTGGCAATCACTGGCATCTCTTGGCTTCTAGATGTATCATTCAAACACAGATCTCATTTTCACATGATGGTCTCCCCCATGTATTTGTCTGTGTCTTTTATTTTAAGGACACTAGGCATATTGGATTAGGGCCCACCCTTCTCCACCCTAATTAAAATTTTAGTATCATCTGCAAAGACTTTATTTTCAAATAAGGTTGCATTTACAGGTACCTGAAATTAGGACCTCGGCATATCTTTTGGAGGACACAATGCAACCCACAAGCATTATTGCCAGCAATGGCGACTTTATCCTTCTTTCAACACAATCATCAGTGTACTTAACAGGGGCACTCATGTCCTTGGACTCATGTTGGTGGGTTCAAACTGGGTGTGGACTGCTCCAGCAAGTGGACCCTGGGCAGATTTCAAGGTCATGAATGGCACTTCTGGTGTTGCCAGCACTGATGAGACAGCACTGCCAGCCAGAATAAACAAGAGGGAAAATGGTGGTGGCCAAGAAGACTAGCTCTTGGCATGCATGTCCAAGGCCCCTGGAGTCTCTCAGGATTATCCGGGAAGAATCTGAAAGGAATATCAGGCTTCCCGCATAATGAATAAAACAGAATAAGAGAAACTCTTTGGAATGATACAATTTCCTGCATGTAAGTCAGGGTGGCTTGAGAAGCATGTTATATGGTACCACCTCCCAATAATTAATTCTCTTTTCTCCTGGTCTGCCACCTAGCTAGAGGTACTCTTTGAAAATATTCTATCAGATTGTAGAGCCAGGTGAGGCCTCTTCAGTTTGTTGGCACCAAATTGGTTGCAATGAAGCAAAAAAAAAAAAAAAAAAAAAGGGCAGAATGAGGTCAGATAGCAGAGGGCATGTGGACAGAATGCCAGGGCTTTAGCATGGCCGAATGCACAACAGGGAGCAGCCAAACTCAGCAGTGGGGATCTTCTAATCCTAGCAGGGGTGCAAACTAGAAGCAGAGTCCAAGATGATGGTCCACAGGTGTTAAGGAGGGGACAAAGCACAGGAATTCAAGAAAGTGAGCCTTCAAGGGGCTTCCCAAAATGACCTAAAACCTGCACACCTGCCCACCTTGGGTGTATTTTCATCTTAAAGAAACTCTATTTTGCATGTTTTTTCCACAGGAATGGACATCACATACTGCAGCACCCTCAGCAGATAGACAGTACGTTCTGCCCACCCACCCCACCCCTGCCCTTGTGCAGCTAAGGTAGACACTCCACCCAGGCTTCTCACTCCCACTGGTCTCTGGCCACGTGAGCAAGATGCCCTCTGCCTCAGCATCCCCTGATAGCAGCCATGAGAAGTGTTAGACCCCAGGCTACGTTCTCAGCTACTTCAAATTCACTCTCAGAGACATGAGAAAGTTCCTTCAATGTCACTTTGGTTCTGCCCCTACCCCATGTTGTAACATCACCTCTCCTACCTGCCATGATGGCACTGGGGATAGACATGAGGACTCCAGAAAGAGAGCAGCAGGGTCTTTTTCACTCTCACTTCCATAAGCTTATGGGACATGGGGAGGTTTGGTTCATCCTTACCCTTTGGAGTTAACCTAGGTGAAGTGAGCGCTACAGATTTCAAAAGATTATTTTGAAAAATTTATTATTTGAAAGGTGAGTATTTCCTCCCTGTATCTCTGCCTACCTATTCTGGTCTAATTTCACAGCCTTCTCCCATCTCTAATCCCCTACAAACAATACACAGACACACTTGTTCTCGTAGTCTGTGTTCAACATGTCTGATTATGTTTCCTGAATGTGTCACTGTCCTCCATTAATACGCACTACCCAACCTGTGCAACTAACAAATCCTAAACGTGCCCCATATAATGGTCGGGACCCCGGTCCTCTATGCCTCTCTGAGTTGCGGCAGATTCCCATGAAGTGTGCAGATGACCTGGCCATTTCGTACATCATCATGGTGCCCCAGGACCCACGTCCCATAAATTGACCCTAACTTTTAAGGAATGAGGCTTGTAAGTGAAGAAGGGTGAAAGATGATACTCTCCCTCTGTGACAATCATAAACACCAACCTGCAGAGCCACAGCTGAGTAGATCCATCAACTCAGAGGTTGATGGCTCATGTTTTAGAGCTAAGATCTCTCTCTTTTGAGTTACAAGAGATAGAGGGTTATGTCCCACTGTATTCTGATGTGTTACTTGGGATTGTGCTAGCTTCTGTTACAAATAGACCCCAAATATAATGACTCATCTCCAAAGAAGTTTATTCCTTGTTCACCTACCAGTTCTAGGTAGGCTTTCAAGTCAATGGGGTGGTCTCTCCCATGTGATCATTCAGGATCCCAAGCTTCACATCCTTCATGTCTTCCCTGGGGCCATGCTGCGATCTCTAGCTAGCCAGTTGGGGGAAAAGAGATCTTGGAAGAAACGTTGACTCAAACATGATGCCTATGGCTTCCTCCCATGTTTTGCTGGTGATGACTTGTCAGGCGGCCACAGTTGGCTATAAGCAGAGTGGGCAATGTGGTATAACCATGTACCTGGCCACACTCCTATCATGATGAAAGGAGAGAATAGATAAAAGTTAACCACTAGCAAAATCTGCCACACTTTCATACCCCATGAACACACCTTCCTTCATGGCTTCTCTCCCAGGAGCTGGTGTTTTAGGTCTAAAACCTCCTTGCTCCAATCTTGACTACTTTCTCCCAGCTACCTTCCAACCTTTTAACCTTCTCCTTTTAAGACAATTTTTTTTGTTAAAGTGAATGCATTTGGTAAATGTTTGTAATTTACCAAATTAAGTACCTAACTGTTGCTGTTGCTACCTCCAGAGGATTCTAGGGTGTGCCTCTATGTTGCCTTAGCTGAGTGTTGATTAGCCTTTATTGACTGTCTGCTGTGTGCCCGGTGCCATCATGAACGGATTGTAATGCTGGCCCTTGATGGCGACCGGGTCACGTGTCACTGTGCGACTTTCTTATTTAAATGTGAAACTCGTCAGCTGACTAGACAGACAGTATCTTTGTTTCTTCCAAGGTGGTAGGCCAATATGATCAGGTCTTGGTAGCTTGGTTGTTACGTTTTCCCCTCTTAGGGATTAATCCTCCATGATCAATCTCCAAATAGCTAGGTTTACCTCTGCCCTAGACCCTCACCACCTACAGGGGTTTTTCGTGTGCTTTAAGTTAAGTCCCTGATCTGGCTGCATGTTTCATTTGCCATCTACCACAGCAAGGTTACTGTTTTAAAAGGATAGAAATTGTAGCAGATGTGTTCATTGTAGCATGTTTCCTAGACACACAGCAGTGAGCTCATTAGTTCAAGCTAATCGGGTTTTTTTCTTTTCTCTCTCTCTCTCTCTCTCTCTCTCTCTCTCTCTCTCTCTCTCTTTTTCAGTTCACAGTAAAAACCGTGATCATGTGGTCTCCTCCCGACAGTTCCCACCCTATTTATTCAGGGAGCAGTGATTGGATCATTCTCAAGATGGAGAACTGTGCTTTCTAAACATGTGCACTTTCAGGAGCGTCTGCTTTTATTTAGCAGAAGACTGAAACTCAAACAGAAAATTTCTAGGTCAGCTGTCCTCTGTGCTAATAAAAGAAAAGTCTGGCCAAAAAGAACAGCAAAACTATGGCCTGGATTTTTTAGAGTGTTGTCAGATCACCCAATTATTACAGCTCAGATTAGGAAGGGATTAACCCCTGAGGTTGGACAGATGGAGAACACTATTGAAAACACCCCATGTGGGGATTCGGAGTGAATAGCAAAGTGACCACCTGTCCCTGTTTCTGGGTTCAGTCTGTCTTAATTTAGAGCCCCAAGATCACTATCTCTGATGCCCAAGTGTGGAGAAACTGAATAGCACAAGAGGCAAGGTAGGGCCACACCCTGTCTCACCCATAACTCTGCCTCAATTCTCTCTCCCTATCTTGTGTCTGCGTTAGATTGACATGTAAGAAGTGTCCAAATAAAACAAGTGACCGTGTGGTTGTTATTTCTCAGGGCCCTTGGGAACAGATCTGGAACATTTTATTAGATCCTAACAGATAGGGACCTCCTATTTCCTGCTTGCTAACAACTCTTCCTGCACCTCAGTAATCAAGGGCCTATATCAGGCTGTTTAGTTATTCCAGAAACTGAAGAGAAGTGAAGAGAGAACTTTTTATGTCTCTGTGTCTTTTCATCTCTGTGCTTGGGGAGGTCAGAGCAATCTCTGTACTGCCTTGCTGGGCAAGAAAGCTGAGTGGCTTGGGTCTCATGTTCCAACCTTAAATTCACAGGCAGTAGGGTGATTCAAGCATTCCATTCAATAGTCGATGGACCAATTAGCTCTTCTATTTCTGGCCCTTTATCTTACAGAAGTGGTAATGCTGACCTCATGAGGTTGTTCAGGAACATTAATAGTTGATGAAAAAACACTTCGCCAAAAAAAAATATGCTAGGTAGTCTCAAAATTGTAATGATTTAACTGGCTCAGTACTTCTCATCTATTTCCAGCTCTTGCCAATTCCATAAGAGCTTGTTGAAATTTTTGAGCACCACCTCCATCAAAGACATAGTGCCTTCAGAGACAGGACAGTCTCACTGTTGACAGGGTCATCAGTCCTAAAACACTGCATGCAGTCACCCATTCTTGACTGGAATTCTCCTAGGGAAGGGAAACACAGCACATCCAGAGGCACCTTACTCCATGTAAGGACAATTCCACTACAGAATTATTTTGTATCTTTACCACTTCTATCACTGAATCTTATGTTTACCTTCATATTAAGCAGTTTTACTTGGCCAGGTACTGTTCCAAGTAATTGTTTGCATTAAAATACTTAATTCCCACAGTAATCACATCAGGTTGGTCCTTCCTATTTGACAGAGGAAACTGAGATAAACATGTTAAATGATTTACTCAAAATCAAATACCTATCAAGAACAAAGCAGTCAGATTCCAGAGTCTACCTTCTTAATTGTTGTTTTGGCTATTTGTTGCTGAATATAATATACCACTCTGAAACTTAGTGGCTTAAAACAATGACCACTTTATTTGCTTAGAATTATATCGTTCGTTTATTTTGGCAATGCTCAGTTGGGAAGATCTTCTACTTTATTTGGCATCCAGATGCTGAAGTCTCTCATGGCTGATAGTGTAATAGCAGCTAGAACTGAGGTATCCAGGTGACTTCATTCACACATCTGGAAACATGGCAAGAATAGCTGAAAGGGTCATGTGTCTCTTGTCAAGTGCCTTGTTTGTGCTTTCTTTCATGATAGCTAGACCCCAAAGCAAGGCTTTCAATCAACAAAGGTAAAACTTGCATATCTATTACGTTCCAGTTTCATAAGTTATGTATTATAGCCACCAAATTTCATTGGTCAAAATTAGTCTCATGCCAACCTGAATTCAAAGGGAGGATAACTAAACTCCAACTCTTTATTAGAGAATGACAAGATCATAACACAAAAGATAGATTATGGTGGTCATTTGGAAAAATACCACCTACCAAAACCACAACATTGGAAAATAAGCTCATTTCCAAATGACACCGCTCCAGATATTTGAAACTACTTCTCAAGCATTTCTGAATCTTCTGTTTCTCAGATTAGCTTTCTTATTCCTTCAACTGTTATGAAGTATGGAACCAGCCTATCCTTTTCCCCTGATGTGTCCAGAATTTAATGTCTCATTCTAGGTTGTACCCAAACTCCTCAGAGAAGAAGAAACATCATCTCCTGTCTTCTAGACATGGGTACTGAATCAAATGAAAAAATTTGACAGTCATACAGCATCACGTGGAAATTCTGACATGTGAAATATGAATGCCCTCAACTCTGTTCTTGTGCCATTATTATAACGGAACCAAGTTACATTCCACTTATGAGATTCAGCCTAGCACTCTGACTCATGGAGTATTTCTTTCCAGATCCATATTCTGTGTTAATGGCCTTTCCCAACCTTGGGTCAAATGTAGCCTTTTTTTTTTAATATGGGCCATTCTCACAGGTGTGAGATGGTGTTTCATTGTGGTTTTGACTTGCATTTCCCTGATAATAAGTGATGATATGAAAACAACCTAAATGCCCCAAAACAGATGAATAGATCAAGAAAATGTGATATATACATAACAGAAAACTATTCCATCATTAAAAAGATAAATTCATACCATTTGTGGCAACATAGATGGAGTTGGAAGGGATTATGCTAAGCAAAATAAATCAGAATGAAAAGATAAATGTCTGATGGTTTCACATATGTGGAATATAGAGAAATAAACAAAGGGTCAAATAAAGACAAAACTTAAAGGTTGACCATAGATATGAGGCATCCAGGAGGGGAACAAGAAGAAGATGTCTGAAAACGAGGTGGGGGGCAGGGAAGAGCACAAGGGACTATATGATAACACAATATTGGTCGTGGGAGAACTTGGGTGACCACACCTGAGGGAGAAATCATACACTGTCCCAAAATTAACACCAATGTAAGATAAAAGTACCTTATTTTAAAGTAAATTAACATAAAAAGAAAAAAGATTATACAATTAAAAATTAATAAATTAATTAAATGCTTATACTGAATACACTGAGCTCCACTGAGAAAACCCTGGGGCAAGGGAGAGCCAGCCTGGCACTGAGCGACTCTGTGCCTCACTGAGGAAAACTAATTAAACACAGGCAAAGGAGAGCTGAAGAAGCTGAGAGGCAAAATGTCATCATATGCATTTTTTAAAAATTCATTTATTTATATATACAAGCTGGGGTACAGGCCAGAGGCATGGGGTGGTGAGAGGGTTCACCAGAGACAGAGTGGGGAGAACAGGCAGGGAGACAGGGAGATCTGCAGAACAGGCAGATCAGAAACACATTGCTGAGGGGAGCAGTGGGCGAGGCAGGAGAGGTCTGCCGCGCCATGTGGGAATCTCCCCAGCCGGGCATCGAACTCGCATTGCAGGCTGCCGACAGCTCCGCAGCGTAGCCCGCTGCGCCACCAGGGAGGCCCATATGCATTTTTTTTTTTTTGTAAAAACTTTCTGAGAGGAACACCAGAAGAAGCACCCAGACACTTCAGTCAACTTCTGAAAATTTTCTAAGAAGTACCCAGAGAGGTGGATGACCAATCTGCTAAGGAGAAGGGAAAGTTTGCAGACAAGGCAAAGGTGGACAAGGCTGGTTATAAAAGAGAAATAAAAACTCATATACTTCCTTTAGGGAGAAACAAAAAAGTTGAAGGATCCCAGTGCATCTAAGAGGCCTCCTTTGGCTGCTTTCTTGTTTTGCTCTGGGTAAAGCCCCAAAATCAAAGGAGAACATCTCGGTCTATCAGTGATGTTGCAAAGAAGCTGGGAGAGATGTGGAATAACCCTGCCGCAGGTGACAAGCAGCCTTGTGAAAAGAAAGCTGCTAAGCTGAAGGAAAAATACAAAAAGAGTATTGCTGCGTACTGAACTAAAGGAAAACCAAGAAAAGGAGTTGTCAAGGCTGAAAAAAACAAACAAAAAAGGGAGTGGGGAGAGGATGAAGAAGGGTATAATGGTGAATAAGTCGGTTCTAGCACAGATTTTTTTCCTTATCTATAAAGGAACTCACTCCTTTTAAAGAAAAAAATTGAAATGTAAAGCTGTGTAAGATTAGTTTTTATACTGTACAGTCTCTTTTTTTGTATAGTTAACACACTACTGAATATGTCTTTAAATAGCCCTTTCCTGGTGGTATTTTCAATAGCCACTCACCTTGCCTGCTACAATATGGGGGCTGTAAATTGTCATGGAAATTTAAAGCAGGTTCTTGTGGGTGCACAGCACAAAATAGTTATATATGAGGCTGAAAGCTTTTCATCTTCAGTTGTCTCTGATGCAGCTTATATAGAAATTGTTTTTTGTTTTGTTTTGTTTTTTCCTGAATAACACTCTGTAACTGGAGGAATGAGGAAGGCTGGAACATTGCAGCTGTTTTGTTGAGATTCTGAGTGCTTCTAATACAGCTTTTTAAAAGATAAGATAAAATGTTTATACCATTTGACTTCAGTGCTCTTAAAGTCCAAGGAATTAATCCAAGCACAAAGCTGTTCAAAGTGTTATTTAAATGATGCTGCCATTTAATGGAACAATAGGCAACCACCAAAAGACTATTATGAACGTGAACCTGATATCAGCTCAGGGATCTCAGAGGCCCTTTCCTTGGTCTCTCAGATATCTAATTAACATGCCCTGATTCTCCACTTTTGGAGAATTTATGAAATACAATTATTTCCTTTTGATTTTGTAGACTACCAACTGCTTCCTTTCAAGTGCATTTTCTATCTAAGCCCTGTCCAGGGCTACCTAAATTCAGCTTCTGCCCCCCTCCAGCATTTCTTGATGGTGGTTTACTGTTGTTGGGAGGGTCTGTAAAAGGGGTTCCAATTAGGCCTATCTCACGCTCTCTTAGCTCCCTGGAGCAACTGACAATTTCTTCCCCATGCTTGTCCCCAGAGCTTTTTCTCTAAAACAGCAAATTTTGCCCTAAAAGGAATTTTATTTCAGTTGCTAATAATATACATTTTCCCTTCACATTGTATGAAGAATTTTTTGTGACATGGGAAAATGCTTATGATAACATGAGCTGAGCAGGGAAAAAAGCAGGATGCAATCTTTAAATTATTGTGTCAACTATGTCAAACAATATGCATCTAAGAGGAAATTTAATCAAACAGTGGCGGTGGCCATCTCTGGGACTCTGAATGATTGCTGGTCTCCTATATATGTGCATTGCTCTATTTCCCAAGTTTTCAGAGATGATTAAAATATTTGGAGCCCAGGCACCTAGGAGAATTGTGTAACCACTTGGAAAAATGAGAAAGTCAGGAGACAAGAAAAGCCATTTTGGGACAGGTAAATACAGGTTACCTCCTTGCCAGGTGTAAATGTAGTGCTCCTGTGTGAGGTTTCCACCCTCCTTGCCTTGTGCGGATAACCACCAGCCTCCAAATGAAAACCTGACAGTTCAAATGTTTTTAAATGGCAGGTCTTGTTATCTGACTTCACCTTATCTTGTTGCCAGACTGTCTGTGACACCTGAAGTCTCTCTGGGGGGAAGCTGCACAGGCCCTGGAATGGGAACCCATCGCAGTAAACAATCAGGATGCATCTGCAGGTTTCCCAGAGCAGTGTGCAAACTGCAGCTTACCTCCCTCTGGGTCTCCACTGCTAGGTGCGGTTATAATGTTGGGTGGGCGCCTTCCTTTTCTCAGTCTAGCAAAACTATGGGAGTAAACCAGGGCAAGTCATCTTATTTCCTCTGCCAGAAATTTCACATCTTTCTAATCTGAAACTATCACTTGATAGAAACAACAATCCTCTGTGCGACCGGTTGGCCTGATTCCAGAGGAAACATGAATATCCATGAGGATAGGGAGAAGTTGCTAATATTTTTGTCTGAAGTGATTTCCCTGAATCTTCATAGAAATAGTTGGAGTCACACACAAATCTTACTGTCTTGACGGCTCAGAAGCACAGCAACTATTCACAGCTCTGCTTAAGATAGATAGATTGAGGGCTTGTAGGTGGGTAGTATTGAATACGCTTCTCTTCTCTTCCTCCTCCAACAACATGAAGAACTAGATGTTTTGCCCTGTTAATAATTTCTGGAGGTGGTGCATGCAGATACTTTCTTTCATTTCTTTAAATCATTACAAGAGTTTTGTTCTTTGTGTAAGTTGAGAAGAATTTCTTCCTGAACCTGTGAAAACATCACTCTCTTGTTGCCATTTAATGGAATTGCCCTCATTCACGTGTGAGACATCGTATTTATACTATGTGACTACCAATCCTCTCAGTTTATACACAGAATGCTAGTACTTGTTTCTGTTTCTCCCCACTCACCCCTTGGAGGAACACCCAAGAAAGTCAGGCAAGAATTCCCTGTCCTTACAGAGACTGATGGAAGTACTTGGAAGAAAGGGGACCACCATTCCACTTAGACATGTAGCCCTGGGAAATGGGAGGAAGCAATAGAAGACCCTCTGGTAGATTCCAAACCAAGGCAGGACCCAGACATGCAGGAGTCTCCATCTCCTTTTTACTTCTTTTTACTTAAACACAGGTCAGTTGGCCACCAGGTCCTAGAAGCTATGTGGTATGGGGAATACTTCAGCTTTCTCCATCAGCAACTCCAAAGCAACCTTAACTTTATATACTTAGATTAAAAATCAGGTTCTTGGTGCCCAAATACATCATAAAGACAATTCTCCTGGTCTTTTGGCTGGATTATGACTCTAAATCCTTCCTCTATAGAAATTCTGGAAAGTTCTAAACAGGGGGGCGATGAGAACTGACTTATTTTGAGACTATTGCCTGACTCTTGTGAGAAGGCTGTATTTGTGAGACAAGGTGAACATGGGAAGGCTATCAGGCAGCTGTGTCAGCATCGAGGGAGGGCTGGTGGTGGTTCTGACTGAGGCGGTAGTGAGAATTGGTGACATATGCCGTTAGACTGAGTGCTCAGACCTGATAATTGGTGATGATCCCTCCTAGTTAAGCATTAAACATCTGGATATGACATCGATGGTCACTATTATGACAACTGCTACTACACTTAATAACTAATCTAGTGAGCTCTATTAAGGAAAATAAGATGCAAGATCTATCTTCAAATAACCCGTGAAATCTGAAATGAGAAATTCTGCAGATGACTAGATGTGACCAGTGCCATTTGAGAATTCAATATGGAGGGATTCAGACCTCCAAAAGGAGAAACGACCACACACCAGAGTCTGGGAGTGCATTCATGGAGCAGGCCAGGTGCACTGAATGTGCTGGATAAATAGTGTCTTGCTGAGTACACACAGGAGGAGATCTCTCAATGTATGTGATGGCACATGGGTTAGGATTGCAGAAGTATCCAAGTGTGCTCACAAGTGGATGAGTTGTGGTTTGGGGGTGGAGGGTAAGATTCACAAAAAGGAGTAATTACTGGAAGAGAAAGCCTGAAGATAGGGTAAGATTAGTTTAAGGAAGCTATAAATGCAGGTAAAAGAATTTATTCCCTGGCTGAGGGAGGTTTTGGAGCAGGAAAGTGTTGCATTTAAAAGAGATTATTATTGTCTATTGCAGACAGGTGAAAAGGGGGGAAACTGAGATATGGAGAGCAAGCTCAAGTCTGCCTCTAGACAGGATAAGAAGATTAGAAAAATGGTGCCAAGCCATGTTGGGATTTTCTGGTTGAATGTGAAGAACAAGGAGAAAGAGAAAAGCAACTACAGGGTGTATGACTAAGAGAATTGAGATCTGATGTTTGTTTCTAAGTGAATTTCAAGTGCTTGTGGAACATGAGGAACGAGGCAGCCTGCAAGCATGTGGAAAGGCACAGCTTACATGCAGGAAGCCCAGAGTTGGACTGTCTCTCTTGAGTCTTCTTGGAGATAAGAGTCAAAGCAATGGGGGTGCATGAAATTGCCAAAAGAGGAGAATGTAGAAAGAGAGAGGAGGGAAGGGAAACACAGTTAAGGAGCTAGAAGGGGAGGGACTAGGTACAGAAGTTATCAAGAGAGTCAGTTTGTGTCTTTGCTCTCCTCTATCCACCTTATCTTGTTTGGAACTTGATGATATTCTGACACATTTCTGACTTTATATATTCCAAATGACCTTTTGACTTGCTTGTCTGGGTATTCCTTCTGTAATTCATTGGACACTATAACACCTGAGGAATGGAATTTACTACTGCTGAGAAAGATTTTTGTCATAACTTCTGTTATAGGATTTGGTCCATGAACTTGATAATCTTCACTTTTTAAAAAAAAATCAGATAGTAACTGCATTTTCATACTTCTAGGCATCTATAAATAGTATTTATGTCACCCTGGTTATCTCAAAATCATTCAACAATATTCAAATCCTGGGCTAGTGGAACTTATCAAATTTTTTCTTGGTGATAGTGCACTTTCTTTCATGAATACTGCATCTAGGAATTATATCATGCTGAATTTATGTTATTTCAAGATAAATTTAAATGGTGTTCACCCAGGAATTAATCCAATGTGTTCCTTGTGTACAAAGCACACTTACTATAGACCTAATCCTTGATTTTCTGAATAGAAGCATATGGCAGAACCTAGGAGGAGAGACAGACAGAAACAACCAAAGCTTGATGTGAATGTTCAGACTGCAAAGCAAGGCCAGCCTCATGGTAAGTCCATTTGCACAGGGTCCATGCTGGACTAATGTCCTGCTGTTGTATCTCTCTGAAATTGTTAATACTTTTTGAATAGGGAGATCAGTATTTTCATTTTGCTCTGAGTTCCACAAATCACATAGCAAGTCATGCTGCAGAGCTAAACACATGTTCCAGCAAGAGCAGAAAAGGTCAATGGGGTCTCCCCTGGAAAGATGTTTGAAGCAGCTCTTTAAGTTGAAGGAAGCCAGAAGTGCAGGCTGTGGCCTCATGGGCTCCCCTCACTGTCTTTCCTCACAGTCTTCATTGAAATAGCTTCAGGAAACAAGGGGCTCCCCAGACGCTGCTGTGAGCTCTACCTTTGAGGCTGGCGCCTGGCAGCAGCTGCTCACCCTGCTTGGCTGAAGAATTTAGCTGCAAAAATCTAATTTGGAACTCCCTAATTAAGCTAATGAAGTCAGATCAGTTTAATCTGCTCTTCGTCCAGTCTTATGTCTAATCCCAGAATAAATACCTCATTATGACTTTGTGGCATATGTGCCCTTTTTGATGTGATATATTAGCCAAGCAACATCTTCATACGATTTTTTAAAAAAAACTTAGGGAATAAATTAATTTTCCTTCACCAAATTGCTTGAGATGAGGCAAACTGTAGTGCCTTTAAAATAAATCAATCATGCTCCCAATTTACTGGCTTACTGACTACTATAAACAAGTTGTTCCCAAAAGTTTCTTAGTTCTGAAAGATCTTAGTTGATCCTCAAATTTTTTCTTGCTTTAAAAAACACTTATGGATAATAACCATCACCATAAACAGATGACTCCTAATCAGACTGAGGTTAGTAAAATACAAACCAAGCCATTTCTCTCCTTTCACCTTGCATGCTATTCGCTAGGAAAATTCACTGATTAACCTTTAAATTATATTAAATTATTTCACTGAGACCTGTCCATCTTTATACCCCAGAGACTAAAGGGCTCATTCCATATAATCCATCCATCTTCCTGCCAAGCAAGACTGTTATTTATGAAAATATTTCTACCTTCTTTTCAAATAAGTGTAATAAAATCATTCTCCTTTGCAGTTTGTGGATTAATTCACTGAATCTTTTAAATAGTAATCTAAGTCTTACATTAACTTCAAGTGTCATATATACCTCTCCAAGGGACATTTTGTCTTCCATCCCTGTAAATCAATTTCTAAACATTATTGGAAATATAGGAACCATTTAAAAATACTCTAGTTATTCTCCACATCCTTTCCAGCATTTGTTGTTGCCTGTATTTTTAATGTGTGCCATCCTCACAGGTGTGAGGTGGTATCTCATTATGGTTTTAATTTGCATTTCCTTGATTATAAGTGATGTTGAACATTTTTTCCTGTACCTGTTGGCCATTTGCTTTTCTTCTTTGGAGAAGTGTCTGTTTAGCTATTCTGCCCATTTTTTGACTGGGTTATTGGCTTTGTTTTTGTTGAGTTGTGTGAGTTCCTTGTAAATTTTTGTTATCAGTCCTTTATCGGATGTATTGTGTGCAAAGTTCTTTTCCCAGTTGGTAGGGTGTCTGTTAGTTTTGGTTAATGTCTCTTTTGCTGTACAGAAGCTTTTTATTTTGATGTAATCCCATCTGTTTATCTTGTCCTTCACTTCCTTTGCTTCGGGGGATGTGTTTTTCAAGATTTTGCTGAGATGGAACCCTTCTACACTGCTGGTGGGAATGCAAACTGGCCCAACCACTATGGAAAGCTGTATGGCGATTCCTCAAACTGCTCAACATGGAGCTTCCATACAACCCAGCAATACCACTTTTGGGAATCTACCCAAAGGACACAAAAACACTAATCCAAAAGGATACATGCACCCATATGTTCATTGCGACACTGTTCGCAATAGCAAAGGTATGGAAGCAACCCAGAGGTCCAAAAATAGATGATTGGATCAAGAAGATGTGGTACATATACACAATGGAATACTATTCAGCATGGAAAGAAGATAAACACATGCAATTTGCAGCGACATGGATGGAATTAGAGGGGATCATACTCAGTGAAATAAGCCAGAAAGAAAGAGAAAAATATCGAATGGT